>CAKNYM010044274.1:4968-47160 GCA_932195095.1 Andricus curvator | reverse complement strand
ATATAAATAACATAGCAAAAATAAGTATTTGGTGTATTCTTTTTCATAAAAAAATTAATAGGCGCGCGCCTTGGGGCGCGCAAGACTACTAGTCATGTTTAAAATCGATGGATGCAATCCTAGTTAATGCATAATATAAGTAGATAGAGGAAAGATGGTAAATCCTCAATAATGTTTTAACGCCTGGGATAATTTATATAAGAGAAATTCAAACAACACTTCCAGACAAATATTATTTAATGAAATTTGCCTGGAAGTGTTGTTTGAATTTCTCTTATATAAATTATCCCAGACGTTAAAACATTATTGAGGATTTACCATCTTTCCTCTATCTATCTACATTTAGTTGTTATTTTTGACGAAATAGAGGAATTTTAAACCAACTAGTTGAATTTTTAACTGAAAAAGATAAACTTACAATCAAAAATGTATAAGTTAAATTTTCAGTTGAAAAAGTTAATTTTCAACCAATAAAACCGAATTTTCAACAAAATAGTCAAATTTGTAATCAAGGAATGAATTTTCAACTAAAATGAAGAATCTTCAACTGGAAAACTTAAATTTTCAATTAAAAAACATTAATTATCAATCCAAAAAAAAAAAACGATTTTCAACAATATAGTTGAATTTTCAAGCAAAGAAATATGTTACTCTACCAAAATTGTTAAATTTTCAACCAAATTATTTTCAACTGAAGTCAAGAATCTTCAACCAGAAAAATGAATTTTCAACACCCAAATTAAAAAAACGTAAAATTCTGTAGTTTTCTGTAATACCTTGTAGATTTTTACAACAAAGTAACAAAATATTAATAAAAAGTTATACAAATTTTCGAATTGTAGAAACTTGTACTTAATTGTTAATTTATTTACTTTTCCAGAAGAAAATACAAGAAAAAATTAGCTATTTGTATTTAACTGTATTTTTTTGTTAAATTTTGTACATTTTTTTACAAAGAATTACATGTTTTAACAAAAAATTATAGTTGTAGAAATGTTGTACTTTCTTGTGAAAATAGTTTGTTATCTTAGTGATAGATTAGGTCCCACTTCTGCATGTCTCAGGGAAATGAATTGAAAAAATGTAAACTATGATAATTCAAATCAGTAGATATTTTATCATGTTCCTTATCTGATTAAAGTGAATAGTTTAAACTTTAATTTAGAGAATCTTCCATTTTTGTTCCATTTCCTTTTCTGAAGCATGCAGAAAGTGGAATGTGATCATCGAAAATTGGTACGTGTTTTTGAATTTATATTTTATACAAATTATATACAATCATTGTTATTTTAAATTCAAAAATATATTTTTTTAAACTTTATACAATAACAATTTTTTTTTGATAAAAATATGTGTTCCCACCAGAATAATTTAATTTTCAGTTTAAAAAATTAATTTTCATTTAAAACAACAAGTTTTCAACAAAGAAGGTAAATTGTTAATAAGAATGATAAATCTTCAACCAAAAAAAACGAATTTTTAGAATGAGTTGAATTTTCAACTACAAGAGATAAATTTTTAACCAAAAATGAATGAAATAAAATAAATAAAATTCCCGAAACTGTCAAATTTCCGAATTGGAAAATTTCCTAATAACAAAATTGCCGAAATATAAAAAATAATAATTAAAATAAATAAAATTTAACAAAGGTAAAATTATATTCCCGACAGAAAATTGCCGATTTATAAAATATCAGAACTAAAAAAATCCCGAATTTAAACACACACAAAATTATTCATTAAAAATATTATAATAAAGTAAATTGTTAATAAAAAAGATAAATCTTTAAGCAAAATAGACGAATTTTCAGAAAGCTTTGAATTTTCAACTACAAGAGATAAATTTTTAATCAAAATTGGAATAGTTAAATGTTTAGATAAGTTGAATTAAATACCAAAAAGATGAATTTTTAATTAAAATGATGGAATATTTAACTGGATTAGTTAAGTTCTCAGTTAACAAAATTAATCTTTAATAAACAAAAAAAAAACGAATTTTCAACAAAAAAATTTTTATTTTATTTTCAACTCAAAAAAATGAATTTTCAACCAAATAATTAAATCAAAGAAGATTCTAATTTTAAATACAAACATTTAGATTTATAAAGGAAAGAACGAATTTCAGCCACATAGTTTATTCTTCAACCAAAAATAGTTCAATTTTCAGTTTAAAAAATTAATTTTCAACAACAAAAAACGAATTTTCGACCAGATAGTTAAATTTTCACTTTTGTTGTAGAACGTTAATCTTTTTGGTTAACAATATTTATTTCTTTGGTTGAAAATTTAACTAATTTGTTGAAAATTCGTGTTTAATTGGTTGAAAATTAATTTTTTTAACTAAAAATTCTACACTTCCATTCTCCATAAAAAAATTTATCTTTTTTAGTTAAGAACTCATTTATTTCGTTAATAATTAATTTCTTGGTTTAAAAACGAAACTATTTTGGTTGAAAATTTATCTTTCTTAATTAAAAATTCATGTATTTTGTTGCAACCATGTCTTTTTTGGTAGAAAATTAATCTTTATGACTGACCATTTTTCGTTTTGGTCCAAAATTTAACTATTTGGTTCAAAATTCTTTTTTTCTTCCGTTAAAACTTTAACTATTTTGTTGAAATTTTTTTTTTATTATTTTGTTGAAAATTAATTTGTTGACTGAAAATGTAACAACTTTCATGACTAAGGTGGTCCAAAAATGAATTGGAAAATTTTTTTTCTCGAATATTCTCGACAGAATTGGGTTCACCCCCAAATTGGTTCGAATCCAGACAGAAAAAAAAAGAATTTTTGGCTTTTTATTTAGGAACAAATAATAAATAATTGCATATATTAATTTAATCGAATAGGATCTCAGTAAATGCTTTAAGGAAAATTAAGAATAAATACGATCCACATAGAAAATTTGAACGATATTTGAAATATCTGTTTTATTTCAGAAAAATATATTCACAAAAAAGAAAGAGATTATTTAAAAAATGATTATCCATTTTTTATTTGTTCATAACTAACAAGCCAAAGCAAAATAAAAAATTTGCGAAAAAACGCAACTTTCTATCAATTATCTAAGAGAAGATAATGATAAACAATAATAAATTGTTGAAACAATTATTTTTGTTAACTTGCGTTACTTATTACCTCACTACGCGAAAAATTGACAAAAAATGGAAAATTTCAGAAAAAACTGCAACTTTATATCATTATACTAAGAGAAGATAGTTATAAACAATACTATTTTGTTTAAAAAATTATTCTTGTTAAATTGCATTATCTATTGCCACACTCCAAGTGAAAAGTAGACAAAAAGTTGAAAATTTCAGAAAAAGCCGAAACCATCTAGCATTATTTAAAGAGAATGTTATTAGAAATAGTAATAAATTGTTTAAACAATTATTTTTGTTAACTTGAATTAATTATTAATTCACTAAAATTGAAAAGTAGGCAAAAAGTGGAAAATTTGAGAAAAAACTGCAACTTCATATCATTATTTTAAGAGGAGATAATTATAAACAATAATATTTTATTTAAACAATCATATTTATCCAATTCAATTGGTTATTGCCTTGCTCTAACTGAAAAGTTGAGAATAAGTTCGAAAATTCTTTAAAAACCGCAACCATCTAGCATTAATATAGAATAAGATAGTTATAAACAATAATAATTTATTTAAACAATAATAATTTTTCTAAATTTTTATTGATTGTTACCTCGCTCTAAGTGAAAAGTGGGCAAAAGTTGGTATATTTCAGTAAAAACCGCAACAATATAGCATTATTATAGGAGAAGAGAGTTATAAACAATAATAATTGGTTTAAATAATTATTTTGCTTAAATTTCATTTATTATTTGCACACTTTGAGTGAAAAGTGGACAAAAAGTTGAAAATTTCATAAAAAGCCGCTACTTTCTAACGTTATTCAAAGAGAATATTATAATAAATAATAATAAAGTGTTCGAACAATTATTTATGTTAAATTCAATTGATTATTGACTCGATCTAACTGAAAAGTTGAGAAGAAGTTGAAAAATTCGGGAAGAAAACTACGACTTTATAACTCTAATCTAAGCGAATATTGCTAAAAATAATTTAAAAATTGCTTACAACAATGTACGTTTCTCCTACTTTAAGGAGTCCTTTCTCTTCCTTTTACCACCACTTCAAATTTTCTGTTTTTTCATTCTTTTCCATTTAATCTTACTTCCTTTATTTCCTTCCGTACAAAACTTTCTTCTCTTCTTTACATTTTCCTTCTCCTACCTATTTTACAACTTTAGATTATTCCTATTGGACCTTATACCCCTTTCCTCCTACTCTTCACTGTTTCCATTTCCACTTTTTCCATTCTTGACTCGTTATCGTCTTCTATAACCTTTTACCTCAATTCCCAATTTATCTACTTCTTTGATCCTTTACTTTCATTCCCTTATACCATTCCATTACTACTTTTCGTGGTCCTCCTTTTTAATTCAAAACTCTTTATGTACATTCTTTTTTTCTCTTTTATCACTTTAACTTATACATTTTCTACTTTTCTTCCCCTTTTCCCTTTCCCTTTTCTATTTCTCTTTCATCCGCCCCTTTTTCTCCTCCTTTGAGAAGTCCTTTCTCTTTCACCGACCTTCCTCTTACTTTTTCCACCACTTCAAATTTCCCGTTTTTTCATTTTTTCATTCCTATTGAACCTTATACCCCCTTTCCTCCTAATTTTCACTATTTCCATTTCCTCTTTTTCCATTCTTGACTCTTTATTGTCCTTTATTACCTTTTGTCTTAATTCCCAATTTATCTACTTCTTTAATCCTTCACTTTTCATTCATTATACTATTTCATTTCTACTTTCTTTGGCCCGCCTTCTTTCTTTAAAGTCCTTTCTTCACTAAATGTCTATATATTTTTTTTAATTTTCCTTCGAGAACAATATCTCCATTTCTTTCTCTGCATTCAATTCATAAATATCCTCGTTTAAACTTCCTTTCTCTCTCAAGTTTTTTATTTGTCTATTATGTACATTCTTTTTCTCTCTTTTATTACTTTAACTTATAAATTTTCTACTTTTCTTTCCCTTTTCACTTTTCCTTTCCTGTCACTCTCCCATCCACAAATTTTTCTCCTCCTTTAAGAAGTCCTTTCTTTTTTACCGACATTCCTCCTCCTTTTTCCACTACTTCAATTTTTCTGTATTTTTATTCTTTTCCCCATTTAATCTTACTTCCTTTATTTCCTTCCATACAAAACTTTCTTCTCTTCTTTACATTTTCCATCTCCTACCTATTTTACAACTTTAGATTATTCCTATTGGACCTTATACTCCTTTTCTCCTACTTTCCACTGTTTCCATTTCCTCTTCTTCCATTCTTGACTCTTTACCGTCCTCTATAACCTTTTATCTTAATTCCCAATTCATCTACTTCTTTAATCCTTCACTTTTATTCCCTTATAACATTTCACTACTACTTCCCGTGGTCCTCCTCCTTACTTCAAAACTCTTTATTCCTTATCAAGGATCATAATTTTCATTTTTCTTTGAGTAAAATAATTCAATTTTTTGCTTTGAATTCAATCCTTAAATATGTTCTTTCTACATTACTTCCCTGTCCCCATTTAAACTTCTTTCGTCTCTTAACTTCTTTATTCTTCTGTTATTTACATTTTTTTCACTCTTTTATCACTCTATCTTATACATTTTCTACTTTTCTTTCTCTTTCCCCTTTTCTATTACTCTTTCATCCGCCCCTTTATCTCCTCCTTTAAGGAGTCCTTTCTCTTTCACTGACTTTCCTCATCCTTTTCCCACCACTTCAAATTTCCTGTTGTTTTCATTTTTGTTCCATTCAAACTTACTTATTTTATTTCCTTCCATACAATTCCTTCTCCTCTTCTGTCCGTTTTCCTTCTCCTAAATATTTTATAACTTTTAAATTATTACTGTTGGACCTTATACCCCCTTTCCTTCTACTTTTCACTATTTTCATTTCCTTAAGCATTGTTGGGCGCGGTTAGTACTTGGATGGGTGACCTTCCAGGCATACTGCGTTGCTGTTGGCCCGTCGTGGGTGTGGTGGGCCCACATTGGTAGTAAATATCCACCTAGAAACACTACCCGAATCGGGTAGTGAGGCAATGAACTTTCGAGTTCAAACTGCTAATCAATTTTTTTTTTTTTTTTTATAACCCTTTATCTTAATTCCCAATCTATCTATTTCTTCTTTAATCCTTCACTTTTCTTCCATTATACCATTTCATTTCTACTTTTCTTGGTCTATCTCCTTATTTCAAAATTCTTTTCTTCATCAAATATCAATATTTTTGTTTCATTTTCCTTAGAGAACAATATTTCCATTTTTTTTCTTTGCATTCAATTCCTAAATTCAATTCATTTCTCTCTTACCTTTTTATTTGTCTATTATTTACATTCTTTTTCCCTCTTTTATCACTCGAACTCATTCATTTTCTATTTTTCCCCCTTTTCGCCTTTTCCATTCCTATTACCCTTTCATTCATGATTTTTTCTTCTCATTTTATGAGTTTTTTCTCTCCTAATGGCTTTCCTCTTTCTCATCTTTCCCATACTTGAATTTTTCCACTTTTTCCTTTCCTTCAATTTATCATTCTATATTTCTCTCCTGCCTTCTTACTTTCTGGATTCTAGTTTCTTTCCACATCATCTTAGTTTCTTAATATCTTATCTTTTCTATATTTGTTCATTTTATGTCCTTTCTTATAGAGCATCAGGAAGAATATAAAACGAACAAATGTTCCTTCCTTACAAACCCTCCTTCTTTAATTTCCATTTTTCTTCTACTACATCTTTTGCCACTTTTGATTATTCCTTTTGGACCATTTACCCTTTTTCCTTACTTTTGCCTATTTTTATTTCCTCTTTTTTCATTCTTGCATCTTTATAGTCCTCTATCACCTTTTATCCTAATTCCCAATTTATTTACTCCTTCTTTAATATTTCACTTTTCTCCACTCTGCCTTTTTTCTTCATTCTTTTTCATTCCTACTTCTCTTGGTCCTCCTCCTTATTTTGACATTCTTTTTCACATTAAATCTCAATATTTCCGTTTTTTTTGTTCAATTTTCCTTAGAGAACAATATCTCCTTTTTTTCTTACTCCTTTCTCAAAACCTACAACTTCCTCTTGTAGGAAATACACCTTCATTATATTTTCTTCCTTTCCAGAATACTGTTCTCATATAAAATTACTTTCTTCTCTTAGCTTCATTATTTTTCTAATTTTGACGTCACTTATCCCACTTTTACTACCCAAACTTATTCATTTTCCACTTCTTCTTACACCTTTCCTTTATCTTTTCTATTATCCTTTCATCCATGATTTTTTCTTCTCCTTCTAGCAGTTCTTTCACTCTTACTAACTTTCCTATTCATCCTTTTCTCTCCACTTCAATCTTTTCCTTTCCTCTTTCTAGTTTTACATCCTTTCTTATTTTCTTTCTTCTAACATATTTCTTTGCTTCTTTCATTCTTTTTCTATTCAAACTTACTTCTTTTACTTCCTTCCTTACAAATCCATTTTCTCTTCTTTCCACTTTCCTTCTCCTACATGTTTTACAACTTTGTAATATTCTTATTTAACATTACACCCTGTTACTTTTGCTCCTCACCATTTCCATTTCTTCTTTTACTATTCTTGAATCTTTATGGTCCTCTATGACCTTTTACCTTAATTCCACATTTATCTACTTCTTTAATCCTTCACTTTTCTTCCATTATACATTTTCATTACTTCAATTTTTTCATTACATTCAATCATAATTGAATTTTTCAATTCTATATTCACTCTCATTCTTCTTCCTTTACATTTTATTATCTTCACTCAGTATTTTCCTTCTCTTCTTCTCCCCTTTACCCCCTCGAAATATATTTCCCTTTCTACCTTGTTTTCCAAACTTACTTCCTTTATTTGTTTCCTTACAAATCCTTTTTCCTTTCTTTCCATTTTCCGTCTTCTACCTCTTTTACGACTTTTAATTAATCTTTTTGCACCTTATACCCTTTTCTCTCTACTTTTCAGAATTTCTATTTCTTTTTCGTCATTCTGGACTCATAATTAGTCTTCATCACATTTTATTTTAAATCTCAATTTAACTTCTTTTAGCTATCACTTTTCTCCATCCCTTAAATTTTTAAACTTCATTCCTTTCATTTCTACCACCCTTGGCTCACCTCCTTCCTTTGAAATTCTTTTCTTCATAAATATCAATATTTTTGTTTCATTTTTCTTAGAGAACAATATCTCCATTTTTTTCTGCATCCAATCATAATAATTGAATTTTTCAATTCCTTATTCTCTTTTAACATTTTGCTTCTTATTATCTCTATTTCGATTTATCCTCTTCTGTTTCAGTTAAAGAAGTCTACATAAAAATTAAAGATTCCTAAGATCCTGAAAAAATGAAGGAACAAATGTCTCCCCGTATTCTCAAAATCCTAAACTCTGCAACAAAAACCAAAAACTTGAAAGAATATGAATTAATAAAATACAGTGATAGCGACAGTGGTTTTTCTGAAGGTTCCGAAACATTATACAATGAAATTGAGGAAGGAGAGAAAATTCAGGAAAGCACAGGAAGTAATGAATCATCAAATCTTGAAGAAATTGATCTCAATTTGGTAGCTTCCGAGATTAAGGAAGATGATTCAGATGCAAAGCTGAGAAAATGGTTAAGCAAAGGCGAATTTCCCGAAAATTTTCAGAAGTGGCCCGAAAGAGAGAAAAAAGATTGGTTGCAGAATGAACTGAAGACGGAGTTACCAGGTATACCCGATAGTATAGCTGATTTTATAGTTGGAATTGCTATTGATGGAGATTGTGGAAGATCACCCGAGGAAAGACCGGATTGGTTAGATTTGGAGAAATTTAAAAGGGGTCAAAAATTTGCGAGGAGTTATGCTTTTGGGTTATCGTATTCACAGTTGTTGTCACTTTTTGTTTTATTTTCGTTCGAGGATGGACTGAAACCTTTGATTATCACTGGAAAGTCGAGCACGCCTTATACGGCCTTCAAAAGGTGAGATTTTGCTTCATTTTTATATTTTAGATCAGGCAGAGCGGAAGAGTTAGGGAGAGAAGGGTAAAAGTGAAGAACTGAGAAAAAGATGTATAAAAAGAAAGAAAATAAAGGTAGAAAAGAGAAGGTCAAACAGAATGTAAAAGGAGTAAAGAAACAGAGAATGGTAGAAAATAGGAGAGAAGAGGTAGGATAGTAGGAAGAAGAAAGAAAATATAGGAAGAAAGGAAAGAATCGAGGATAGAATGAGATAAATTGGGAGCAAATAAAAGATAGATAGGGGGAGGAAATAGAAATGGTGAAAGATGGAAAAAATTGTGTGAGGTCTAAATGGAATAAAGGAAAGCGATAAAAGTGGTAGGAGAAGGAAAACGAAAACTGGAGAACAAAGATTTATAAGGAGGAATAGAGAGGAATAAAAAAGTGTTGATAGGAAAGGAGTTAGCGAAGATGAAAAAAGGAAAGAAGGGAATAAGGAGATGGTAAAGAAAGTGTGACTCAATGAAGAAAGGAGGGAAATATATTCATCATTATTTTTTTCTTTCCAGATACCTCTCAACAGGAATACGTCTCAGAAATTGGTACGTAGAGGATCCCTGGACAAAGGATACAGCGGCTTACAAGGACATTCAAACAGTCAGAAAAATGCATGCAAATGTTCGAAGGAGATTGGAAAACACAACAAATGAGGATATAGATGCAGAGGCTAAAATTAAGAATCCATATTGTCCTGCGAGGGATACTCTTTTACAAGATTTTAAATCAGCTTGCCCCGAACCTGCGCCAGGGCAGTGCCCTTATATGGTTTTTCGAAATCCTGATTTTATAGCTAGGAGACCCAAAGGATTAAATCAGGGAGAAATGGTGGCGACCCAATTTGGATTCGTGGGATTGATGATTTTGTACCCCAATTCTTTTGGTGCTCATAATGCGACTGAAGAAGATTTGGAGGCGTTTTGTCACACTTGGCGGGGACTGGGATATCTTCTTGGAATGGATGATGAGTAGGTTTATAATTTAATTTAATACTTCTCTCCCTCTCCCTCCTCCTCGTCCTTCCCATCACCCTTCTTTTTATCTCCTTCTACTTTCCGCCTTCTCCTTCTTTCGACCTTCTTCTTCTTTCCATCTATTTCTTCTTTCCAGCTCCTCCTTCTTTCCACCTTCCCCTTCCCCTTCTTCCTTCCACCTTCTCCTTATTCTTTCTACCTTCTCATTTTTCCTTTCATCTTCTGCTTCTACTTTCCCCTTCTACTTCTTTCCACTTTCTTTTTGCCACCTACTTCTTCTTTGCAACTTCTGCTTCTTCTTCCCACCTTCTCCTTTCCTCCTCCCATTCTACTTTGCACCTTCTTTTGCTTTCCATCTATTCCTTATTTCCAACTTCTACTTCTTCTTTCTACCTCCCTCTTCTTCGTTTTACCATCTCCTTATTATTTTCACCTTTACCTTCTTATTTTCTCCTTCTCGTTTGACTTTCCATCTTATACTTCTTCTTTTTATATTCTTCTACTTTCCAGCTAATTCTTCTTTTACTTTCTCCATTCCACGTCCTCCTTCTATTCAACTTCCCCTTCTTCTTTCCACCACCTTCTTCTTCTTCTTTTCACCTTCTCCTTCGACTTTCCACCTTCTACTTCTTTTTATCTTTTCCTTTCACCTTTCACCTTATCCTTCTTTCCACCTTTTTCTTCATCTTCTACTTTTCAGCTCCTTCTTCCCAACTTTTCCTTCTTCTTTCCACCTCCTTCTTTTTCCAACTTCTTCTCCTTCTTTCCACCCTCCCCTAATTATTTCGACATTCTCCTTTTCACTTTCTCCTTCGACTTTCCACCTTCTACTTCTTTTTATCTTCTTATACTTTCCAGCTACTCCTTATTTTCACTTTTTCCTTCGAGTTTCTACCTTCTAATTCTTCTTTTTATCTTCTCTTCTACTTTGTATCTTCTCCTCCGTTCTAATTTCTTTTCCTTCTTTCCACCTTCTCTTTTTCGCCTTCTCCTTCGACTTTCCACCTGCTACTTATCTTTATCTTCTTCTACTTTCCAGCTACTCCTTCTGTTCACTTTTTCCTTCGAGTTTCTACCTTCTAATTCTTATTTTTATCTTCTTCTTTTACTTTGTATCTTGCCCTTCGTTCCATTTCCTTCTCCTTCTTTCTACCTTCTTCTCCTTCTTTCCACCTTCTCCTCATTATTCCGCCTTCTCCTTTTCACCTTCTCCATCTATTTTCTACCTTCTCCTTCGACTTTCCACCTCCTACTTCTTCTTTTTATCTTTTCCTTTTACCTTCCACATCATCCTTCTTTTCACCATCTTCTTCATCTTCTTCTTTTAATCTCCTCCTTCTTCCCAACTTCCCCCTCTTCTTTCCACCTTCTTCTTCTTTCCACCTTCTCCTTTTCACCTTCTACTCCGACTTTCCACCTTCTTCTTTTCATCTTCTCCTTCTACTTTTCAGCTACTCCTTTCCACTCTCTCCTTCGACTTTCTACATTTTAATTCTTCTTTTAATCTTCTCCTCCTATTTCCCACCTTCGAATTGGACTTTCTACCTTCTGATTCTACTTTTCACCTTCTCTTTATTATTTCCACCTTCTTCTCTTCACATTTCCTTTCGGCTTTTAACCTTCTACTTCTTTTTATATTCACCTTTTTCCTCTCACCTTATCCTTCTTTTCACCTTCTTCTTTTCCCGCCTCATCCTCCTTCTTTCCACCTTCTCCTTATTATTTCCACCTTTTCCTTTACATCTTCTCCTTCAACTTTCCACCTTCTACTTCTTCTTTTTATCTTCTCCTTCTACTTTCCAGCTACTCCTTTTCACTTTCTCCTTCAAGTTTCTACCTTCTAATTCTTCTTTTCATCTTGTCCTTTTACTTTGTATCTTCTCCTTCTTTCCTCCTTTTTCTCCTTCTTTCTACTTTCTTCTTTCTACCTTGTTCTTCTTTCCACCTTCTCTTTTTATTTCCACCTTCTACATCTTCTTTTGGTCTTCTCCTACGTTCCATCTCATCCTTCTTTCCACTTTCTCCTACTCTCCACCTTCTTATTTTTTCACCTCCTCCTTCTTTCCAGCTTCCTCCTCTTCTGTCCACCTCCTTCTTCTTTTCTCACCTTCTTCTCCTTCTTTCCACCTTCTCCTTCGATTTTCCACCTTCTACTTCTTTTTATCCTCTCCTTGTACCTTCCACCTTCTCATTCTTTCCACCTTCTTCTTCTTTCCACCTTTTCCTTCTTCTTTCCACTTTCTGTTCTTCCTTCATTCATCATTTACTACAATCGCTTTCCTTTCTTTCCATTTTCCACTTTTCGACGATATTTACGACTCCTCCTTTCTTTGACAGTTTCAATCTTTGTCGGGGATCCTTGAGTGATGTAAGAGAACGATGCACGGATTTTCTGGAACTTTGGGCAAAACCTAATTTCAGGGAATTGACTCCTGAATGCGAACATATGATGAGATGTGTTGTGGAAGGCTTGAACTATTATTTTCCCGGTATCACTTATGAATCGTCTATCTTATATTTGTCCGAATTACTTAATTTGCACACGCCAAGATTGTATTCAAGTTTATCTTATGGAGATTGGATCAGGCATAAGCTTTTCAAGTATGTATTTAATCTAGAAAATTTCAATATAATCGTGATGGATTAAAAATTAAAAATACCTGGAGAAAAAGGACCTATAGCTTAGTCAAATTAACTCAAAAAAAGGCCACAGGAATTGAAACGATTTTTTAACACTTTTCTTCGATTGTTGTTTCCGGCTGAGAAATACAGCTGAGAGCAAAAAAATTACTTAAAAATGAACCCTACTAGAATTCTTTGCAACTAATAGTTAAAAAGAAATTAATTTGTTGATTAATTTTTTTTAATTTTTATACAAATTTTTTTTTTTTGTTATTCCTGGAGAAGTCTGCCTTCTTTCAGTTTCATTGCAATAAAAAATATTTCGATCAAATTTTCCTTCTTAAATTCTCAAAGTGTAAGGTTAAAAGTATTCAAAAACATTTTTTCTAGAATACAAAATCCAAAAATGGCTAAGTGGAAGAGGGGCAAATTTTTGTTTAAGCAATCAAATTTTTTGCCTGCAAATTTCTGTGATAAATTCACTTTGTAAATCATCTAAGAGATAGTTGTTATTCAAGGAAATAAAATTTTCAGATATTTAATGAAATTTATTATATTTTTAACGACAAATTGTTATAAGCAATAATTTTGTTCTCATACTTACAATTATCAAAAATATCTGAGAAAAGTTTGGGTATAACCGTTGGGGAAGTATTTTTGTTAAAATATCAACTTTTCCATTTTTGGTTGAAAATTTACCTTCTTTAGTTGAAAATTTAACTATTTGGTTGAAAAATCATGTATTTTGTTGTAAAAAATTTGTTGGTAGAAAATTAATTTTTCTGGTCGAAAATTTAACTATTCCATTTTCTTGTTGAAAATTGATCTTCTTTGGTTGAAAATTTATTTATTTGTTTTAAAATTTAACTATTCTGTTAAAAATTAGTTCTTTTTTTGGTTTAAAATTAATTTTTTCACTAAAAATGTAAATATTCCACTTTTTATTAAAAATGAATAATTTATGTTAAAAATTCTACTTTTTTGGTAGAAAATTAATTTTCTTGGTCTAAAATTGATCTTCCTGGTTCAAAGTCCATTTCTTTGCTTGAAAATTTAATCATTTTGTTCCAAATTCTTTTCTTTTTTATTAAAATCTAATTTTTTCAACTGATAATTTAACTATTCCATTTTTTGTTAAAAATTTATTATTTCACTTGTGAATTTCACAATTTCATCAAAAATGTATCTATTTGGTTGAAAATTCTTTTTTTTTTGAGATATTTAATCTTCTTAGTTGAAAATTTATCTGTTTTGTTCAAAATCGTGTATTTTGTTGAAAATTCGTATTTTTGGTAGAAAATTAATTTTACTAGTTGAAAATTGATTTTCTTAACTAAAAATATAACTGTTTTATTTTTGGTTAAAAATTTATATTTTTTAATCGAAGAATCATGTATTTTGTTGAAAATTTGTCTTTTTGGTGAAAAATGAATTTTCTGGCTTTAAAATTGATCTTTTTGGTTCAAAGACAATTTCTTTTGGTTGAAAATTTAATTATTTTTTTCAAAATTAAATTTTTTCTTACAAAATTATTGTATTAATCTAAAAATATAACTATTCCATTTTTTGTTAAAAAATTATCATTTTACTTGAAACTTTAACTATTTTACTGAAAATTTATCTGTATTTTGTTGAAAATTTGTCTTGTTCGGCAGAAAATCCATCTTTTTGATTGAAAATTCTACTATTTTTTTTAAAATTAATTTGTTTAACTGAAATTGTTACTATTCGATTTGTGGATGAAAATTTATCATTTTTTTATGAAAATTCAATGATTTTGGATGATTTATATTTTTAGGTTGAAATTAAATTAATTGTTGAAAATTCGTTATATTTATTAAAAATTAATTTTTTCAAACTTAAAATATAACTATTCAATTTTTTCTTAACAAATTATTTTTCTGCTTGAAAATTTCAATATTTCCCAAAAAATGTATGTATTTTTTGTTTTGTTAAATTTATTTTTTCAACTAAAAATTAAATTTTTTTGTCAAAAGTGTAAAGTGTGTGTTTAACTTTCTTTGATGACAATTACATTATTTTTTATGAAGATTCATATTTTAAGCTTGAAATTAAATTTATTGTTGAAAAGTCCTTATTTTTAGGACAAATTATTTTTTTACTTGAAAATTTCACTATTTAATAGAAAATTTATGTATTTTTTGTTTTTGAAAATTTATTTTATTTTTGGTTGAAAATGTATTTTTTTACTCGAAATTTCATGTATTTTGTTGAAAATTTGTCTTTTTTTGTAGCAAAATCAACTTTTTGTTTGCGAATTCTAATATTTTGCTGGAAATTAATTTTTCAAACAAGGCCATGTGATGAGTGGGTCACGTTACCAGATTCCTACCTTACCGGCGCTTTTTTTATTTCCTAACTTATTTTCACACAATGCGCCACATGGAGTTGAAAATTTTGGATACTAAATAAGAAGCACTAAGAAAGGTGGGTCTCGTCCTGAATTTTTATAATTATGAAAAAAGTTTTTTTTTGTAAATAATTTTTTTTTTTTGCTTTTTTCACGATTATTAAAATTTAGGACCAGACCCACCTTTCTTAGTACTTCGTATTTATCATCACGAATTTTCAACTTGATGTGGCTATTCGCGTGAAAATAAGTTAGGAAATAAAATAAGTGTCGGTAAGGTAGGAATCCGGTCACGTGACCCACTCGTCACATGGCCTTTTGACAAATTATTTATATTGATGAAAATTCGTCTTTTCTTATAGAAAATTAATCTTTTCGGTGGGAAATTCAACTATCTTGTTGAAAGTTGAACTAATTTGTTGTTGTAATTTTGTTGTTGAAAACTCATCATTTTAGTTGAAAATTCATCTATTTTGTTGAAAATGCAATACTTTTACTTGAACAGATTGAATTTCTGCTGGAATTTCCTCTGATATTCACCCCCCCCCCCCCCCCCAAAAAAAAGTAAGGTTTTACTAACCCCTAAGAATAAACAGAAAATAAATTTGATTATTTTTTTTAGGTCTTTTTTTTATTATACGAGTCGATTGCCTGGTATGATGACGCTAATGAATAAAAAAGTTGATGCAGCTTTCGACAAGGCTATGAAATTTAGTCCTGAAAAACACGAGGAATTGAAAAAGAAATCTGAAGAAACCTTACAAAGAGGATTGCTAATAAAATCTAGTCCTTAATTATAATATTTCTACCAAATTATGTTTTTGGGTCGAAATAAGTTTTTATATTTAAGGCCATGTAATACTTCTCCGATTCCTACCTTACCGACATTTATTTTGGATCATGCAATTCCATACAAAATGAGATATCAAGCTGAAACCGTACGAAAATATTTAAAGGGAACTAAGGAGCTTTTATGCACTAAAAAATTTTTACTACTACAAAAAATATTTTACAACATTATTTTTTTGGAATTGTAAACATTTATTAGTAGATAAACGTTCCTTAGTCACTTTTTTCATTTTTCCAGACTTTCAGTTTGATATCTCATCTCTTGTGGAATTGGTATGATCAACAAAAAAATGTCGGTAATGTAGGAATCTGATAAGTATCACATGCCCTTAAGGCCATGTGATACTTATCCGATTTCTACTTTATCGACATTATTTCGCAACAACTCACGTCCACACGAATTAAGATATGGAGTTGAAATGTTGGGAAAGTTAATAAAAGGGACTAAGGAACGTTTTTATGTTCCTAAATTATTGGAACTAGCAAAAAAATGTATTTCGGAAATTAATTTTGAATTTTTTTTTGGTTTTTCCAAAAATGCAGGAATAAGCAAACGCTCCTCAGTGCCTTTTATATAATTTCCCGAATATTCAACTCGATATCTCAATTCGTGTGGACGTGAGTTATTGCAAAACAATGTCGGTAAGGTAGGAATCGGATAAATATCACATGGCCTTAATATATAATTTTTTTTATCGAACTGAAGGTGATATTATATTTTATGTATTTTTGGAAAGCGGAGTAATAGAATTAGTAGAAAAATGCAGGTTTTTTAATTGTTATGTAAATAATACTTCTTCAATAAAATTAAAAAAATAATAATGTTGTTACATCGAGTGTTCAAAAAAATTATTTTTAAGTCTTGGAAAAATAAGCTTTTTAAGAATTTCAAAAGGTTAAAAAAAAATGAAAAATATTTTTTCAGATTCATGAGAAAATTTCAAATGATTTTTTATTTTGAAAAATGAATTTTTAAGAGAAATTTGAAGAAGATTTCAAAAAATTTCAAACCATTTCCTGAAATTTTGCAAATGAATGTAAAAGATTCTCAAGCAGAAATTTTTTATTTCGCAAGGTTACAATATTTTAGAAAAATTTCGAGTAAGTTTAAGAGATATTTAAGAGATTATCAAAATGTTTTAACGAAATAAAGACTTTGAAGATTTTGAACCTGGGAAAATATCAAATGATTTTTTATCTTGAAAAATGAATTTTATGAGAAAATTGAAAAAGATTTCCTCAAATTACAAAAAAAAAATTTTTTTTTCTTAATTCGAGTAAGTTTTAGAGTTATTTAAGAGATTTGAAAAGATTTAAAAATAATTTAAAACTTGAAAAGATTTTGAAAAATTTTTAACGGAATATAGATTTTTGAATAAAAAAAATTACATAAACATTCTGAGAAAATTTCAAATAAATTTTTATTTCAAGAAATGAACTCTAATAGAAAATTGAGAAAGATTTCAAAAATTTTTTAATTATTTCCTAAAATGTTGAAAAAGAATGAAGAAGATTTTAAAGTCAAATTCTTCAATATCGAACAAAAAGTTTAGAAGCTTTTAAAGAATTCTGAAGGGTTTTCAGAGAATAACAAAAATTATTCAGAAGGCTGGGAAAATTTCAAATGTTTTTTTATTTTTAAAAATTAAATTTAAGAGAAAATTGAAAAAATTTTAAAACATTCCGAATGATTTTCTAAAATTTCGAAAAAGATTGTAGAAGATTTTCAAGCAAAAATTTTTTTATTTTTTTATTGAAGTAATTTTCAAAGATATTTAAGAGATTTGTTTAAAATTCACAAAATTTCAAAAAGTTTTTTAAAAAAGATTCAAGGGATTGAAAAAATGTACTTTAGATTTCTGAGAAAATTTCAAATAATTTTTCATTCAAAAAAATGTATTTAATATATATTTAGGAGTTTTGAAAAAATAAAAAAATTAATTTATAATGTGTAAATAATTCAAACTTATTTTAATAAATGCAGATTTTTGAAAATTGCGAAGAAAAAAGCTTTTAAATTTTTGAAAAGTTTTAAGAAAATCAAAACATTTTTCGAAGATTCGTTGGAAAATTAAAATGATTTTTTATCATGAAAACTTAATTTCAAAATCAAGGTTGAAATTTCATCTTTTTGGTCGAAAATTTAACTATTCCATTTCTGGTCAAAAATGTATCTTCTTTAGTTAAAAATTCATTTTTTTCATTAAAAATTGAACTATTTTGCTAAAAATTCGACTTTTTTGTTTGAAATTTTTTTTTTATCTGAAAATGTAACCATTCCATATTTGGTTGTAAATGTAGCATTTTTTGTTAAGAATTTGACTTTTATAGTTAAAAATTCATCTTTTTGGTTGAAAATTGATTTTTTTTCGTTAAAAATTCGTTTTCCTTTTTTTGAAAATTAATATTTTCATCTGGAAATGCAGCATTTTTTGTTATTTAATTGAAAAATTATTTATTTTGTTAAAATTTGTTCTTTTTTTTATAAAAAATTAATCGCTTTGTTTGAAAATTCCTCTTTTTGTTTGAAAATTCCACTATTTTTGGATGAAATTTAATTTTTTGTACTGATAATTCAGCTATTCTATTTTTTTAAATTTAGTGACATTGTAACAATTTCATTTTTTTTTGGTTAAAAATTAATTTTCTTAACAAAAAATGTAACTGTTCCATTTTCTGCTAGAAATGTATCTTTTTTGTTAAAAATTTATCTTTTTTAGTAGATAATTAATCGTCTCGATTCAAAATTTATTTTAACAATTTATGCTTTGTTTATAATGTTGTTCAAAATTCGTCTTTTTTATTGAAAATTAATTTTTCTTTCAACTGGAAATTAAGCTACTCCATTTTTTGTTAAAAATGTATCTTTTTACATGAAAATATATCTTTTTTGGTAGAAAATTAATTGCCTTGATTTAAAATTTATCTTTTTAGTTCATTCCTTATTTATAATTTCGTTAAAAATTCGCTTTTGTTATTGAAAATTAATTTTTCAACTGAAATTTCAACTTCTTGACTTCCGGTTAAAAATTGATCCTTCTTAAATGAAAATTTAACTATTTATTTGAAAAATCATGTATTTTCTTAAAAATTAATCTATTTTGGTAGAAAACTAATCTTCTTGGTTGAAAATTCATCTGTTTGGTTGAAAATTCAATTACTTTGTTAAAAATTAATTTTTTAAACTTAAAATGTAACTATGCCATTTGCAGTTAAAAATTTTATTACTTTATTGCAATTTCGTTGTTTTGTTGAAAATTTATTTTCTCAACTAAAAATTTAAGTGTTCTATTGTCAATTGAAATGTATTTTTTTTTAAATCGAAAATTTATGTATTTTGTTGTAAGAAGAAAATTTTTAATAAAGAAGAATGATATATCTTTGCACAATTTATCTTTTTGATTTGAAGTTACTTTCGCGGTTTTTTTTTTAATAATGTTGGCAGTACTGCTCGCAATTCTGGAATATTTTCATACTGCGCATGCGTGGCGTGGACAATCGGATTGCTTACCGTTCGCGCGTTCATTTAAAATGAATAATTTTATCCTGCTTTTGTTTAAATTGTTTACAACAAATAATAATTGTAATGTGCATATAGATATTAAAAATTATTTTAAATTTATATTTGTGATTTTTTTCACCAAATAGCTGACTCTCAAACTAAAAAAAAATAGATTTTCCACCAAAAATGGAATGGTTTAATTTTCGGTTGAAAAAATTCATTTTTAAGAAAACAAACTAACTTTCAACCAAGGAGATGAATTTTCAAACAAAATTTTTAATCTTCAACCAAAAAAATTTCAAGAAATAAATTAATTTCAACAAATAAGTTCAACTTTTAACAAAATTGTCAAATTTTTAACCAAAGAGATGAATTTTCTACCAGGAAAATTAGTTTTTTACCAAAAAGACGAATTTTCTACAAAATACATGATTTTTCAAAGAAATAGTTGAATTTTCATTTAAGAAAGATCAATTTTCAGCCATAAATGAAAAAGTTAAATTTTCAGTTGAAAAAAATATTTTTTATTTAAAAAAGCGAATTTTCAACAAAATAGTGGATTTTTTAATGAATTTTCAACAAAGTACATAAATCTCCGATTAAAAAAGATACATTTTTAACTGAAAATAGAACACCTAAATTTTGATTTAAGAAAATAAATTTTCAACAACAAAAAAACGAAATTTCAATAAAGCAATTGAATTTCCAACCGCAAATAAAATAGTTATATTTTCAGTTTGGAAAATTAATTTTTCACAAAAAATGGAGTAGTTGAATTTTCAGTTTAAAATATTAATTTTCAATAAAGAAGACGAATCTTGGACAAAATGATAAATAAATAATAAACCAATAAGATAAATTTTAAATCAAGAAAATTGATTTTCTACAAAAAAAAGAGACAAATTAGAAAAAAAATTTAGCCAAAAAGGAACAATTAAATTTTTAGTTAAGAAAATAAATTTTCAACGACGAAAAACGAAATTATAACAAAGTAATTAAATTTTCAACAAAATATTTAAATCTTCAAAAAAAAGAGAAATTTTCAACCAAGAAGGCTAATTTTTTTACCAAAAAAGACAACTTAAAAAAAAAAGTTTTCAATTAAATAGTGAAATAAAAATAAAATAAATTTTTTAACCAAAAATGGAATAATTATATTTGTAGATGGAAAAATTAATTTTCAATCAAAAAAACACAAATTTTCAAACAAAAAGATAAATTTTTAACTAAACTGATAATTTTCTACCACAAAAGACGAATTTTTAACATAAGAGATGAATTTTCAACAAAGTTGTTAAATTTTCAACTTAACAAGATAAATTTTTAACCAAGAAAGGCGAATATTTGAAATAATTAATAATTGATAATAATAATTAATAAAGGTATGTACGAAATCTTGCAAAATTGAAAAAAATTTCTTTAAAATCTTACGGATTTTTTTTTTAATAATTTTAGAAATATATTGAAATGTTTTGAAATCTCTTAAAATTTGTTCTTAAAATTAATTTTTCATGATAAAAAATCATTTTAATTTTCCTGCGAATCTTCAGAAAATGTTTTCATTCTCTTAAAAAATTCAAAATTCTTAAAAAGCCTTTTTTCGAAATTTTCAAAAATCTGCAATGATAACAAAAATTTGAAATCTTCACAAGTCATGAATTATTTTTTTTAAATCTTCTCAATATATATAAATATTAAACTTACTGGATTTTTGAAAAGTTCTGTAATCTTGCAAATCTGAAAAAGTTGGCTTCAAAATCTTCTACAATCTCTTTTAACATTTTAGGAAATTATTTAAAATGCTTTGAAATTTTTTTTTCAATTTTCTATTGGAATTCTTTTTTTTTTATTGATAAATTATTTGATGTTTTTTCAGAAAGGTTAAGTAAATTTTTTTATTATCTTGAATCCTCTCAAAATTCTTAAAAAGCTTCTAAATTTTTCTTTGGAATTTTCAAAAAAAACGACATTTAAAATAAAAAAATTAAATCTATACAAGTTTTAAATTATTTTTTGATTGTTTCAAGTCTTCTTCATTCTTTTTTACTATTTTAAGAAATCATTAAAAATGTTTTGTGTTCTTTCTTACTTTTCCATTAGAATTCATTTTTTGAAATAAAAAAATATTTGAAATTTTCTCAGAAATCTAAAGCATTTTTTCAATTACTTGAATTTTTCAAAATTCTTAAAAAGATTCTGAGCTTTTTGTTCAACATTTTCAAAAATCTATATTTCATAAAAAATTTTAAAAATTTTGAATTAAATTTTTGAAAATAAAAAATCATTTGAAATTTTCCCAGACATGTGAAATTTTTTTTCTCTGAAAACCCTTCAGAATTCTTTAAAAGCTTCTAAACTTTTTGTTCGATATTGAAAAATTTGACTTTGAAATCTTCTACATTCTTTTTCAACATTTTAGGAAATCATTTAAAATTTTTTGAAATCTTTTTTAATTTTTTATTAGAATTCATTTATTGAAATAACAAATTATTGAAATTTTCTCAGAAAACTGATGTAAATTTTTTTATTTTCTTGAAAACTCTCAAAATTTTAAAAACTTTTAAATTTTTTGTTCAAATCTTCAAAAATCTATATTTCGTTAAAAACTTTTGAAACTCTTTTCAAATTTCAAATTATTTTCAAATCTTTTCAAATTTAATTTAAAACTCTTTTTTGTAATTTGAGGAAATCTTTTTCAATTTTCTCTTAAAATTATTTTTTCAAGATAAAAAATCATTTGATATTTTCCCAGGAATTTTACGCAATTTTTTATATTTCTTGAATCTTTGCAAAATTCTCAAAAAGCTTCTAAAATTTTTTTTTTAAATTCTATGAAATTTACATTTCGTTAAAAAAAATATATATTTTTAAATTCCAAATAATTAAAAAAATTTTAAACACTTCCAAAGAATTTTTTCTGAAATATTTTAATCTTGGAAATTCAATTTTCAATTTTAATTCTCTCAATTTTCAATTTTAATTAAATTTTCTCTTAAAATTCATTCTTCAAGATAAAAAAATCATTTGAAATTTTCCAGGAATCTTACGGATTTTTTAAATTACTTGAATCTTTTCAAAATTCTCAAAAAGCTTCTGATTTTTTTTTCAAAATCTTAAGAAATCTACATTTAGTTACAAAATTTTTAAATTATTTTCAAGTCTTAAATTATTTTTGAATTTTTTCAAGTCTTAAATTATTTTTGAATTTTTTCAAAATTGCTAAACATTTCATAAACTTACTTGAATTTTTTTTGCAATATTGCAATCATGCAATTCAATTTTATTTAAATTTTCTTTTAAAACTTATTTTTCAAAATCAAAAATCATTACAAATTTTCCCATGAATTTAAAGGAATATTTTTCATTTTTGTTAACCTTTTAAAATTCTAAAAAGCTTATTTTTTTAAACTTAAAATAAATTTTTTATAACACTCGATTTTTTGTTTAATTTTATTCAACAAGTATTATTTACAGTATTTACACAACAATTAACAAACCTACATTTTTCTACTAATTCTATTTCTCCGCTTTCCCAAAATATATAAAATATAATATCACCTTCAGTTCCATAAAAAAAAAATTATTGATATATCTCACTATCACAGGCTGTAGGACCAAAAACACGTAAAATACAATTAATTGTTTTAAAATATTTTAGTTAAGAAATTATATATTAAGGCCATGTAATATTTATTTGATTCCTACCTTACCGACATTCTTTTGCAACAACTCACGTCCACATGAATTGAGATATCGAGTTGAATATTCGGGAAATTATATAAAAGGCACTAAGGAACGTTTGCTTGTTCATAAGTTTTTAGAAAAACAAAAAAAAATCAAAATTTAATTTCCAAAATAAATTTTTTTTGTAGTTCCAAAAATTTAGGACCATGAGAACGTTCCTTAGTGCCTTTTGTTCACTTTCCCAAAATTTCAACTCGATATCTGAATTCGCGTGGACGTGAGGTGTTGCGAAAAAATGTCGGTAAAGTAGGAATCTGATAAGTATGACATGGCCTTAAGGGCATGTGATATCCGATTCCTACTTTACCGGCATTTTTTGTGAATCAGGAGATGGCATATCAAAATGAAAGTTTGGAAAAATGGAGAAAAGTGACTAAGGAACGTTTATGTGCTAATAAATTTGTACAATTAAAAAAAAAAAATATTTTTTGAAATATTTTTTTTTAGTAAAAATTTATTAGTAGATAAAAGTTCCTTAGTTCCTTTTAATTATTTTCCTAAACTTTCAGCTTGATATCTAATTTTGTATGGAATTGTACGATCCAAAATAAATGTCGGTAAAGTAGGAATCGGCTAAGTATCACATGGCCTTAAATATAAAAACTTATTTCGACCCAAAAATATAATTTGGTAAAAATATTATAATTAAGGACTAGATTTTATTAACGATCCTCTTTGTAAGGTTTCTTCAGATTTCTTTTTCAATTCCTCGTGTTTTTCAGGACTAAATTTCAGAGCCTTGTCCAAAGCTGCATCAAGTCTTTTATTCATTAGCGTCATCATACCAGGCAATCGACTCGTATAACAAAAAAAAGACCTAAAAAAAAATCAATTTATTTTCTGTTTATTCTTAGGGGTTAGTTTGGTAAAACCTTACTGTTTTTTATTGGGGGGAGGGGGGGGGTGAATATCTTATAAAAGAAAATTTGTTTAAAAAAAATAATGAATCCAAACATATTATATACTCAGAGAAAATTCCAGCAGAAATTCAATCTGCTCAAGTAAAAGTATTACATTCTCAACAAAATAGATGAATTTTCAACTAAAATGATGAGTTTTCAACAACAAAATTAATTTTAACAAATTAGTTCAACTTTTAACAATTTAGTTAAATTTCCAACCAAAAAGATTAATTTTCTATAAAAAAAAGACGAATTTTCAACAATATAAATAATTTTCCAAAAGGCCATGTGACGAGTGGGTCACGTGACCGGATTCCTACCTTACCGACACTTTTCTTATTTCCTAACTTATTTTCACAGGAATAGCCACATCGAGTTGAAAATTTGGGATAATAAATAAGAAGCACTGAGAAATGTGGGTCTGGTCCTAAATTTTAATGATCATGAAAAAATAAAAAAATAAATTATTTACAAAAAAACTTTTTTCATAATTATAAAAATTCAGGACGAGACCCACCTTTCTTAGTGCTTCTTATTTAGTATCTCAAATTTTCAACTTGATGTGACGCTTCGTGTGAAAATATGTTAGGAAATAAAAAAAGTGTCGGTAAGGTAGGAATCCGGTCTTGTGACCCAATCGTCACATGGCCTTGTTTGAAAAATTAATTTTCAACAAAATATTAGAATTCGCAAACAAAAAGTTGAATTTTCTACCAAAAAAGACCAATTTTCAACAAAATACATGAAATTTCGAGTAAAAAAATAAATTTTCAACCAAAAATAAAATGAATTTCCAAAACCAAAAAATACATACATTTTCTATTAAGTAGTGAAATTTTCAAGTAAAAAAATAATATGAAAAAAATGGAATAGTTATATTTTCAGTTTGAAAAAATTAATTTGTCCTAAAAATAAGGACTTTTCAACAATAAATTTAATTTAAACCTAAAAATATGAATCTTCATCAAAAATAATGTAATTTTCGTCAAAGAAAGTTAAATTTTTAACCACTAAAGGAACAGTAACATTTTCAGTTAAAAAAATTAATTAAAAAAAAAATAGTAGAAGTTTCAACCAAAAGGATGGATACGTTTTTCACAAAAAAGAAATTCAATTTTTAGTTGAAAAAATAAATTCAACAAAACAAAAAATACATAAATTTTTTGTGAAATAGTGAAATTTTCAAGCAAAAATATAATTTTTTAAGAAAAAATTGAATAGTTATATTTTCAGTTTGAAAAAATTAATTTTTAATAAAAATAACGAGTTTTCAACAATAAATTTCATTTCAACCTAAAAATATAAATCATCCAAAATCATTGAATTTTCATCCACAAAGGGAATAGTAACATTTTCAGTTTAAAAAATTAATTAAAAAAAATAGTGGAATTTTTAACCAAAAAGATGGATTTTCTACAAAAAAAGAAGAAATTTTCAACAAAATACATGAAATTTCGAGTAAAGAATGTTTAGTAAAAATTTTTAAGTAAACGTTTTTAACAAAAAATGAAACAATTAAATTCTTAGTTGAGAAAATAAATTTTCAACAACAAAAATTCACATAAATTTTCAATTAAATAGTGAAATTTTCAAGTAAAAAAATAATTTTTTAAGAAAAAATGGAACTGTTATATTTTTTTCAAAATGTTGAATTCTCAAGCCAAAAAGATGAATTTTCTACTAAACAGTTGAATTTTCAACCCAAAAATATGATTGAAAAAAATCATTTCCAACAAAAATTATTTAATTTTAGAGCCAAAGCGACGAATTTTCAAAAATAAATTTTCAAAAACAAGAAAACGAAATTGCATCTAAGTAATAAAATTTTCAACTAGAAAAACTAATTTTCTACCAAAAAGACGATTTTTAACAAAATACATAAATTTTCAGTAAAATAGTTAAATTTTCAAGTAAAATGATAATTTGTTAACAAAAAATGGAATAATTATATTTTTAGATAAATAAAAATAAGTTTTCATGAAAAAATTTAATTTTGAAAAAAATAATTAAATTTCCAACTAAAAGAAATTGTCTTTGAACCAAAAAGATCAATTTTAAAGCCAGAAAATTCATTTTCCACCAAAAAGACAAATTTTCAACAAAATACATGATTTTTTGATTAAAAAATATACATTTTTAACCAAAAATAAAACAGTTAAATTTTTTGTTATGAAAATGAATTTTCAACTACTAAAATTAATTTTCCACCAAAAAGACGAATTTTCAACAAAATACACGATTTTGAACAAAACATATAAATTTTCAACTAAGAAGATTAAAATTCTCAAAAAAAGAATTTTTAATAAAATTAATTTTAACAAATTAGTTCAACTTTTGACAAGGTAGTTGAATTTCCAACCAAAAATATTAATTTTCTTAGAAAAAAGACGAATTTTCAAAAAAATACATGATCTTTCAACCAAATAGTAGAATTTTCAATTAAGAAAGATTAATTTTCAACCAGAAATATGAAAGTTAAATTTTTTAGCTAAAAAAATTAATTTTCAATAAAAACAAAGAAAATTAAATTTTCCATTACAAATTGAATAGTAAGATTTTCAGTTTGAAAAATTAATTTTCAACCAAAAAGATGAATTTTCTACCATTTCGAGCAAAAAAATACATTTTCAACCAAAAATAAAACAATTCATTTTTTAGTTGAGAAAATAAATTTTCAACAAAAAAATAATACATAAATTTTCAATTAAATAGTGAAATTTTCAATTAAATAGTGAAATTTTCAAGTAAAAATATAATTTTTTGACAAAAAAAATGGAACAGTCATATTTTCAGTTGAATAAATTCAATTTTTGATGAAAAAAAATAATTTTTGAACAAAAGAATAAAATTTTCAACCAAAGAAATAGACTTTCAACGAAAAAATAAAATAAGTTTTAAGCCAAGAAGATTAATTTTTTACCAAAACAGTCGAATTTTTAACAAAAATATATATATTTTCAACCAAAATCAAATAGTTACGTTTTAAGTTAGAAAAATTAATTTTCCAACAAAAAAAAAGGATTTTTAACAAAATAGTTAAATTTTTAACCAAATAAATAAATTTTCAACCAAAAAGATGAATTTTTAACCAAGTAGTTAAATTTTCAAAAAAAGAAAATACAAAAGAAAATATAAAAGAAATAGTTAAATTTTCGACCAAAAAGATGAAGTTTCCACCAAGAAGATTAATTTTCTACTGAAAAATATGAATTTTCAACAAAATACATAATTTTTCAACCAAATATTTGAATTTTCGATTAAAAAAGATCAATTTTTACCCAGAAATGAAATAGTTACATTTTCAGTTTAAAAAATAATTTTTCAACCAAAAAACGAATTTTTCATAAAATAGTTAAATTTTTAATCAAAGGAATGAATTTTTAAACAAAAAGGTAATTTTACACCAAGAAACTTAATTTTCTACCAAAAAAAGTCAAATTTTTAACAAAAATGATACATTTTCAACAAAAATCAAATAGTTACATTTTAAGTTTAAAAAATTAATTTTCAACAAAAAAATTTTTTCAACAAAATAGTTAAATTTTTGACTTAAGAAAATAAATTTTCAACCATGAATGGAATAATTAAATTTTAGGCCAAAAAGATGAAATTTCAACCAAGAAGATTAATTTTCTACCAAAAAAGACGAATTTACAACAAAATACATCATTTTTCAACGAAAGAGTTAAATTTTCAACTGAAGAAGATAAATTTTCAACCAAAAATGGAAAAGTTCATATTTAACCACATTTATTTTTATTTTTAATCAAAAACAGTTAAATTCAACTGAAAAAGCGAATTTTCAACGAAATAGTTGAATTTTCAAACAAGAAATATTTTTTTGTCCTTACAGAAAAAAATTGTTTCCAAAATTTTGAATTTTCACTAAAAAAATAGCTTTTCTTCAAAAGTTTAAGAGAAAGTAATTTGTTAATTAAGGGTAACGATTTTTTTGATAAGTCTGCGTTTTAATAAATTTTTATTGTTTTAAAAAATATCCCAATAATATTTCACTTGTTAATTCCTAAAAGTGTAAGGTTGAAAAAATTCAAAAACATTTTTTCTCAAATTCGAAATCCAAAAATGGACGACTGGAAGGGGCGCAGATTTTTTTTAAACAATAACTTACAATTACCAGGGAAATCTAAAAAAAAATTTGTTTATAACATAATAAATTGCTTATAAATTTTCAATTTATGACAAAATTTGGTTACCAAATAAATGGCCTTCTTTGAATTAATTTGATTGAACTATAGGTAATTTCTCCCTAGGTAAATTAATACTCTTATCCGTTATTATTTTATTTATATTTTCTAGATCATATACTTACTTGACAAGATTATGCCTGATCCAACCTCCATAAGATAAACTTGACTGCAATCTTGGCGTGTGCAAATTAAGTAATTCGGACAAATATAAGATAGACGATTCATAAGTGGAACCAGGAAAATAATAGTTTAGGCCTTCCACAACACATCTCATCATATGTTCGCATTCAGGAGTCAATTCCCTGAAATTAGGTTTTGCCCAAAGTTCCAGAAAATCCGTGCATCGTTCTCTTACATCACTCAAGGATCCCCGACAAAGATTGAAACTGTCAAAAAAAGGAAGAGTCGTTAATATCGTCGAAAAGTGGAAAATGGAAAGGAAGGAAAGCGATTGTAGTAAATGATGAATGAAGGAAGAACAGAAAGTGGTAAGAAGAAGGGAAAGGTGAAAATAAGAAGAAGGTGGAAAGAATGAGAAGGTGGAAGGTACAAGGAGAGGATAAAAAGAAGCAGAAGGTGGAAAGTCGAAGGAGAAGGTGGAAAGAAGGAGAAGAAGGTGAGAAAAGAAGAAGGTGAGAAAAGAAGAAGGAGGTGGATAGAAGAGGGAAAAGCTGGAATGAAGGAGGAGGTGAAAAAATAAGAAGGTGGAGAGTAGGAGAAAGTGGAAAGAAGGATAAGATGGAACGTAGGAGAAGATAAAAAGAAGAGGTAGAAGCTGGAAAGCCGAAGGAAAATGTGAAAACGAGAAGGTGGGAATAATAATGGCAAGGTGGAAAGAAGGAGGTAGAAAGAAGAAAGTAGAAAAAGATGGAAAGAGGTGGAAAAAAGGAGAAAATACAAAGTAAAAGAACAAGATAAGAAGAAGTAGACGGTGGAAAGTCGAAGGAGAAGGTGGAAAGAAGGAGAAGAAACTGAGGAAAGAAGAAGGAGGAGTTGGAAAGAAGAGGGAAATGTTGAAAAGAAGGAGGAGGTGAAAAGACGAAGATAGTAAGCAGGAAAGAGTGGAAAGAAGGATGAGATGAAACGTAGGAGAAGATAAAAAGAAGATGTAGAAGGTGGAAACTCGAAGGAAAATGTGAAAAGAAGAAGGTGGAAAGAAGAAGAAGGTAGAAAGTAAAAAGTAAAAAGGAGGAGAAAAAGGTGGAAAAAACGAGAAGATACAATGTAAAAGGACAAGATAAAAAGAAGAATTAGAAGGTAGAAAGTTGAAGGAGAAAGTGAAAAGGAGTAGCTGGAAAGTAGAAGGAGAGGATGAAAAGAAGAAGTAGAAGGTGGAAAGTCGAAGGAGAAAGTATAAATGAGAAGGTTGAATGAAGAAGAAGGTAAGAAAAGAAGAAGGAAGTGAAAAGAAGAGGGTGAAGTTGGAAAGAAGGAGGAGGTGAAAAGAAGAACAAGGTGGAATGCAGGAGAAGGTGGAAAGAAAGATAAGATGCAACGTAGGAGAAGATGCAAAGAAGATGTAGAAGGTGGAAGGTCGAAAGAAAATGTGAAAAGAAGAAGGTGGAAATAATAAAGAGAAGATGGAAAGAAGAAGAAGGTAGAAAGGAGAAAGTGGAAAAAAGGAGAAAAAGGTGGAGAGAAGGAGAAGATACAAAGTAAAAGGACAAGATAAAAGGAAGAATTAGAAGGTAGAAAGAGGAAGGAGAAACTGGAAAGGAGTAGCTGGAAAGTAGAAGGAGAAGATAAAAAGAAGTTAAAGGTGGAAAAACCAAGAAGGTATAAATGAGAAGGTGGGAATAAGAACCAGAAGGTGTAAAGAATTAAAATGAGGTGGAAAAAGAAGAAGAAGGTTTAAAGAAGGATAAGGTGGAAGGTAAAAGGAAAAGATAAAAATAAGAAGTAGCAGATGGAAATTCGAAGGAAAATGTGAAAAGTAGAAGGTGGAAATAATAAGGAGAATGTGGAAATAAGAAGAAGGTAGAAAAAAGAAGAAGGTGGAAAGAAGGATAAGGTGAGAGGTAGAAGGGAAAGATAAAAAGAAGCAGAAGGTGGGAGGTAGAAGGAGAAAATAAAAAGAAGTAGAAGATGGAAAGTCGAACGAAAATATGAAGAGAAGGTGGAAATAATGAAGGGAAGGTGGAAAGGAGAAGGAAAAGATTGAAAGAAGAATTAGAAGGTAGAAAGTCGAAAGTTTGAAAGTCGAAGTCGAAGGTAGAAAGTAGGAGAAGAAGATAGAAAAAAGAATTAGAATGTAGAAAGTCGAAGGAGAAAGTGGAAAGAAGTAGCTGGAAAGTAGAAGGAGAAGATAAAAAGTAGAAGAAGAAGGTGGAAAGTCGAAGTAGAAGGTGAAAAAGAGAGGGTATAAAAAATGAGAATAAGGTGGAAAGACGAAGAAGATTGTGGAAAGAAGAAGTTGGGAAGAAGGAGGAGATTAAAAGAAGAAGATGAAAAAGAAGGTGAAAAGAAGGATAAGGTGGAAGGTGAAAGGTGAAAGAAAAAGATGAAAAGAAGAAGTAGGAGGTGGAAAGTCGAAGGAAAATGTGAAAAGGAGAAGATGGAAAGAAGAAGGAGAAGTTAGAAAGAAGGAGGTGGAAAAAGAAGGTACAAAGAAGGAGAAAAAGGTGGAAAGAAGGAGAATGTGGAAATAATGATAAGGTGGAAGGTAGAAGAAGAAGGTAAAACGAAGTATAAGGTGAAAGAAGAAGGTGAGAATGAGGTGGAAAAAGAAGAAGTAGGTGGAAAGTTAAAAGAGGTAAAAGGAGAAGCTAAAAAGAAGTAGAAGGTGGTAAGTTGAAGTAAAATGTGAAAAGAAGAAAGTGTGAATAATAAACAGAAGGTGGAATGGAGAAGTTAAAAAGAAGGAGGTGGAAAAAAGAAGGTGAAAAGAAGAAGGTAGAAAGAAGAAGTAGAAGGTGGAATGTCGGAGGAGAACGTGAAAAGAAGAAGGCGAAAGAAGAAGGCGAAAGAAGAAGAAGGTGGAAAGAAGAAGGGGAAGTTGGAAAGAAGAAGATGGAAAGTAGAAGAAGGTCGAAAGGAGGAGAATGTGGAAAGTAGGAGGAGAGGATTGAAAGAAGAATTGGAAGGTAGAAAGTCAATGGAGAAAGAAGGAGTAGCTGGAAAGCAGAAGGAGAAGATAAAAAGAAGAAGTAGAAGCAGGAAAGTCGAAGGAGAAGGTAAAAAGGGCAAGGTGGAAATATTGAGGAGAAAGTGGGAAGAAGTAGAATGGAGTGGAAAAAAGAAGAAGAAGGTGAAAAGAAGAGGGAGAAGTTGGGAAGAAAAGGGAGGTGAATGAAGAAGATGAAGAGGAAGAAGAAGAAGGTGAGAAGGATAAGATGGAAGATAAAATGAGAAGATAAAAAGAAGTAGAAGATGAAAAGTCGAAGGAAAATGTGAAAAGGAGAAGGTGGAAATAATAAGGAGAAGGTGGAAAGAAGAAGAAGTTAGAAAGAAGGAGGTGGAAAGAAGAAGAAGGTAGAAAGAATGAGATAAAGTAAAAGGAGAAGATAAAAAGAAGTAAAAGGTTGAAAGTCGAAGGAGAAAGTAAAAAGAAGAAGAAGGTGGAAAAAGGAGGAGAAGGTAGAAAGGAGAAGGGGAAGTTGGAAAGTAGGAGGACATGGAATTAAAAAGAAGGTGGAATGAAGGAGAATGTGGGAAGTAGGAAGAGGAGACAAAGAGTAGAATTAGAAGGCGGAAAGTCGAAGGAGAAAGTGGAAAGAAGGAGTAGCTGGAAAGTAAAAGGAGAAGATAAAAACAGGAAGTAGAAGGTGGAAAGTCTAAAGAGAAGGTGAAAAGAATTTGAAGGCGAAAAGAATAAGGAGAAGGTAGAAAGAAGATGCAGACGTTGGGAAGAAGGAATAGATGAAAAAAGAAGTAGAAGAAGTTGGTAAGAAGGAGAAGATGAAAAGAAGAATTAGAAGGTGGAAAGTCGAAAGAGAAGGTGGAAAGTAGTATGGGGAGGAGGAAAGGAGAAGGTGGAAAGTAGAAGTAGAAGAAAAAAGAAGAATTAGAAGTGGGAAAGTCGAAGAAAAAGGAGAGGGAGAGGAAGGTGGAAAGAAGGAGAAGAAGAGGGAGAGGAAGGAAAATAGGAATAGCAAGAGGGAGAAGGGAAAGGAAATAATAAGTGAAATTATAAACCTACTCGTCATCCATTCCAAGAAGATATCCCAGTCCCCGCCAAGTGTGACAAAAAGCTTCCAAATCTTCTTCAGTCGCATTATGAGCACCAAAATGTTTGGGGTACAAAATCATCAATCCCAGAAATCCAAATTGGGTCGCCACCATTTCTGCCTGATGTAACCCTTTGGGTCTCATAGGTACAAGCTCAGCATTTTGAAAAAGCATATAAGGGCACTGCCCTGGGGCAGGTGCAGGACAAGCTGATTTAAAATCTTCTAAAAGAGTATCCCTTGTAGGACACATTGCATTCTTAATTTTAGCCTCTGCATCTATATCCTCATTTTTTGTGTTTTCCAATCTCTTTCGAACATTTGAATGCATTTTTCTGACTGTTTGAATGTCCTTGTAAGCCGCTGTATCCTTTGTCCAGGGATCCTCTACGTACCAATTTCTGAGACGTATTCCTGTTGAGAGGTATCTGGAAAGAAAAAAATAATGATGAATATATTTCCCTCCTTTCTTCATTGAGTCACACTTTCTTCACCATCTTCTTATTCCCTTTTTAATCTTTGCTAACTCCTTTCCTATCAACACTTTTCTATTCCTCTCTATTCCTCCTTATAAATCTTTGTTCTCCAGTTTTCGTTTTGCTTCTCTTACCACTTTTATCGCTTTCCTTTATTCCATTTAGACGTTACACAATTTTTTCCATCTTTCACCATTTCTATTTCTTCCCCCTATCTTATCTTTTATTTGCTCCCAATTTATCTCATTCTATCCTCGATTCTTTCCTTTCTTCTTCCTACTATCCTACCTCTTCTCTTCTATTTTCTACCATTCTCTGTTTCTTTACTCCTTTTTCATTTACTTTGACCTTCTCTTTTCTACCTTCATTTTCCTCCTATTCATTCATCTTTTTCTCCGTCCTCCACTTTTAACCTTCTCTTCCAAGCTCTTCTGCTCTGCCTAATCTAAAAAAGAAAAAAGAAAAATCTCACCTTTTGAAGGCCGTATAAGGCGTGCTCGACTTTCCAGTGATAACCAAAGGCTTCAATCCATCCTCGAACGAAAATAAAACAAAAAGTGACAACAACTGTGAATACGATAACCCAAAAGCATAACGCCTGGCAAATTTTTGCCCTCTTTTAAACTTCTCCAAATCCAACCAATCCGGTCTTTCCTCGGGTGCTCTTCCACAATCTCCATCAAAACCACTTCCAACTACCAAATCTATCAACGTATCGGGTAAACCTGGTAACTCCATCTTCAGTTTATTGTGCAACCAATCTTTTTGCTCTCTTTTGGACAACTTCTGAAAATTTTCGGGAAATTCGTCTTTTCTGAACCATTTTCTCAGCTTTGCATCTAAATCGTCTTCCTCAATCTCGGAAGTTTTCAAATTGAGATCAATTTCTTCAAGGTTTGATGATTCATTACTTCCTATGCTTTCCTGAGTATTCTCTCCTTCCTCAATTTCATTGTATAATGTTTCGGAACCTTCAGAAAACCCACTGTCGCTATCACTGTATTTTATTATTTCATATTCTTTCAAGTTTTTGGTTTTTGTTGCAGAGTTTAGGATTTCGAGAATACGGGGAGACATTTGTTCCTTCATTTTTTCAGGATCTTCGAGATTTTTTTATTGTTATGTAGACGTCTTTAACTGAAACAGAAGAGGATAAATTGAAATAGAGATAATAAGAAGCAAAATGTTAAAAGAGAATAGGAAATTGAAAAAATATTGATATTTATTAAAGAAAAGAATTTCGAAAGAAGGAGGTGGGCCAAGGATGGTAGAAATTAAAGGAATGGAGATAAAAAAATTAAGGAGTAGAGAAAAGTGATAGACAAAAGAAGTTAAATTGGGATTTAAAATAAAAGGCGATAAGGACTAATTATGATTCCAGAATGGCGAAAAAGAAATAGAAATTCTGAAAAATAGAGAGCAAAGGGTATGAGGTCCAAAAAGATTAATTAAAAGTCGTAAAAGAGGTAGAAGAAGGAAAATGGAAAAAAAGGAAAAAGGATTTGTAAGGAAACAAATAAAGGAAGTAAGTCTGGGAAATAAGGTAGAAAGAAAAATATATTTCGAGGGGGTAAAGGAGAGAAGGAGAGTAGGAAAAAACTGAGTGAAAATAATAAAATGTAAAGGAAGAAGAATGAGAATGAATAAAAGCTAAAAATTCAATTATGATTGAATGTAATGAAAAAATTGAAGTAATGAAAAGGTATAATACGAGAAAAGTGAAGGGTTAAAGAAGTAGATAAATTGGGAATGAAGGTAAAAGGTGATAGAGGACAATAAAGAGTCAAGAATAGAAAAAGAAGAAATGGAAAGGAGCAAGAGGAACAGTGTGTAAGGTTGAAAAAGAATAATACAAAGTTGTAAAATAAGTAGGAGAAGGAATGTGGAAAGAAGAGAAAATGTATTTGTAAGGAAGGAAGTAAAAGAAGTAAGTTTGAATAGAAAAAGAATGAAAGAAGCAAAGAAAGATGTTAGAAGAAAGAAAATAAGAAAGGATGTAAAACTAGAAACAGGAAAGGAAAAGATTGAAGTGGAGGGAAAAGGATGAATAGGAAAGCTAGTAAGAGTGAAAGAACTGCTAGAAGGAGAAAAAAAAGTCATGGATGAAAGGATAATACAAAAGATAAAGGAAAGGTGTAAAAAGAAGTAGAAAATAAATAAGTTTGGGTAGTAAAACTGGGATAAGTGGCGTCAAAATTAGAAAAATAATGAAGCTAAGAGAAGAAAGTAGTTTTATATGAGGAGAGTATTCTGGAAAGGAAGAAAGTATAACGAAGGTGTATTTCCTACAAGAGGAAGTTCCAGATTATGAGAAAGAAGAAAAAATGGAGATATTGTTCTCTGAGGAAAATTAAACAACAAACGGAAACATTTATATTCAATGTAAAAAAGAATTTCAAAACGAAGAGGAGGATCAAGAGAAGTAGGAATGAAAAAGAATGAAGAAAAAAAGGCAGAGTGGAGAAAAGTGAAACATTAAAGAAGTAGAGAAATTGAGAATTAGGATAAAAGGTGATACAGGACCATAAAGATGCAAGAACGAAAAAAGAGGAAATGGAAATAATCAAAAGTAGGGAAAAAGGGTAAATGGTCCAAAAGGAATGATCAAAAGTGGCAAAAGATGTAGTAGAAGAAAAATGCAAATTAAAGCAAGAGGGTTTGTAAGGAAGTAATATTGCTTCATTTTGTATCCTTTATTATTCTCTATAAGAAAGGATATGAAATGAGTAAATATAGAAAAGATAAGATATTAAGAAGCTAAGATGATGTGGAAGGAAACTAGAATCCAGAAAAAAGAAGGTAGGAGAGAAATATAGAATGACGAATTAAAGGAAAGGGAAAAGTGGAAAATTTGAGTTTTGAAAAAAAGAGGAAGAGAAAAATCATTAGGAGAGAAAGGACTGATAAAATGAGGAGAAAAAATCATGAATGAAAGGGTAATGGAGATGGAAAAGGCAAAAAGGGGAAGAAAAGTAGAAAATGAATAAGTTTGAGTGATAAAAGAGGGAAAACGAATGTGAATAATAGACAAATAAAAAAGGTAAGAGAGGAAGGTAGTTTAAATGAGGACAGGGAAATAAGGTAGAAAAAACGTATTTAGGAATTGAATGCAAAGAAAAACATGAAGATATTGTTCTCTAAGGAAAATAAAACAAAAATATTGATATTTAATGAAGAAAAGAATTTTAAAATGAGGAGGTGGGCCAAGAAAAGTAGAAATGAAATAGTATAATGAAAGAAATGTGAAGGATTAAAGGAGAAGCAGAGAAATTGAGAATTAAAATGAAAGGTTATGGAGGACAATAAAGAGTCAAGAATTGGAAAAGAGGAAATGGAAATAGTGAACATTAGGAGGAAAAGTGCTATAAGGTTTAATAGGAATAATGCCAAAGTTGTAAAATAGGTAGGAAAAGGAAAGCGGACAGAAGAGAAGAGGGATTTGTATGTAAGGAAAGAAAAGAAGTACGTTTGGATAGAACAAAAATGAAAACAACAAGAAAATTGAAGTGATGCAAAAAGAATGAAGAAAGTCGGTGAAAGAGAAAGTACTCCTTAAAAGAGGAGAAAAAGTGGTGGATGAAAGAGTAATAGAAAAGGAAAAGGGAAAGAAAACTAGAGAATGAGTTAGAGACATAAAAGAGGGAAAACGAATGTGAATAATAGACAAAGCAAAAAGGTAAGAGAGGAAGGTAGTTTAAATGAGGACAGGGAAATGAGGTAGAAAAAACATATTTAGCAATTTAATGCAAAGAAAAAATGGAGATATTGTTCTCTAAGGGAATTGAAACAAAAATATTGATATTTAATGAAGAAAAGAATGTTAAAATGAGGAGGTGGGCCAAGGAAATTAGAAATGAAATGGTATAATGAAAGGAATGTGAAGGATTAAAGAAGAAGTAGATAAATTTGGAATTAAGATAAAAGGTTCTAAAGGACCATGAAAAGTCTAGAATAGGAAAAGAGGAAATAGAAATAGTGAAAAGTTGAAGGAAGGGAGGTATCAGGTTCAATAGGAATGATGTCAATGTTGTAAAATAGGTAGGAGAAGGAAAGTGTACCGATGAGAAGAAGGATTTGTGTGGAAGGAAATAAAGAAAGTAAGTTTGAATGGAACAAAAATGAAAGCAACAGGAAATTTGAGATGGTGGGAAAAGGAGGAGGAAAGTTAATAAAAGAGAAGGGACTTCTTAAAGTAGGACAAAAAGTGGTGGATGGAAGATTAATAGAAAAGGGGAAGAAGAGTAGAAAATTTATAAGTTAGAGCGATAAAAGAGGGAAAAATAATGTAATTAATAGAAGAATAAAAAAGTTAAGAGAGGAAGGAAGTTTAAATGGGGCTTGGAAAATTATGTAGAAAGAAAATATTTAGGGATTGAATTCAAAGAAAAAAATGGAGATATTGTTCTCTGAGGAAAATGAAGCGCAAAACGAAAATAATGATCCTTAATAACGAATAAAGAGTATGAACGTAAGGAGGAGGGCCAAGGGAGGTAGTAATGAAATGGTATAATGGAAGAAAAGTGAAGAATTAAAGAAGAAGTAGATAAATTGGGAATTAAAATAAATGATTATGGAGGACCATAGAGAGTCAATAATGGAAAAAGAGGAAATTAAAATAGTGAAAAATAGAAGGAAAATAGGGGGAATAGGGGTTCTCTGAGGAAAATTAAATAAAAATATTGACATTTAATGAAGATAGAAAGTAGAAATGAAATAGTATAATGAAGGGAAAGTGAAGGATTAAACAAGTGGATAAATTGGGAATTAAGACAAAAGGTTATAAAGGACAATAAAGAGTCAAAAATGGGAAAAGGGGAAATGGATAATTAGATATAGTGAAAATTAGGAGGAAAAGGGGTATTAGGTTCAATAGGAATAATGTCAACGTTGTAAAATAGGTAGGAGAAGAAAAGCGAACAGAAGAGAAGAAGTATTTGTATGAAAGGAAATAAAGGAAGTGAGTTGAAATGGAATAAGAATGAAGAAACAGGAAATTTGAAGTGGTGGAAAAAGTAAGAGGAAGGTCAGTAAAAGAAAACGGACTTCTTAAAGGAGGAGAAAAAGTGGTGGATAAAAGAGAAATAGGAGAGGAACAGCGGAAGAAAAGTAGAAAATGTATAAGTTAAAGTGATAAAAGAGAGAAAAAGAATGTACATAATAGACAAAAAAAAAAGTAAGCGAGAAAGGAAGTTCAAATAAGGACAGGGAAATGAGGTAGAAAGAACATATTTAGGAATTGAATGCAAAGAAAAAAATGGAGATAGTGTTCTCCAAGGAAAATGAAACAAAAATTTTGATATTCAATGAAGAACAGAATTTCAAAAAAAGGAGGTGAGTCAAGGAAAGTAGAAATGAAATGGTATAATGAAAGAAAAGTGAAGGATTAAAGAAGAAGTAGATAAATTTGAAATTAAGATAAAAAGTTATAAAGGACCATAAAGAGTCAAGAATAGGAAAAGTGGAAACGGAAATAGAGAAAAGTAGGAGGAAAAGGGGTATAAGGTTCTATTGGAATAATGTCAAAGTTGTAAAATAGGTAGGAGAAGGAAAGTGGACAGAAGAGAAGAAGGATTTGTATGGAAGAAAATAAAGGAAGTAAGATTAAATGGAAAAGAATGAAAAAACCGGAAATTTGAAGTGGTGGGAAAAGGAAGAGGAAAGTCATTTGAAGAGAAAGGACTCCTTAAAGGAGGAGAAAAAGTGGTGTATGGAAGAGTAATAGAAAAGGGAAAAGAGAATGAAAAGTAGTAAATGTATAAGTTAGAGTGATAAAAGAGTGAAAAGAATGTCAAAAACAGAAAAATAAAAAAGTTAGGAGACGAAAGAGGTTTAAATGGGGACAGGGAAGTAATGTAGAAAGAACATATTTAAGGTTGAATTCAAAGAAAAAAAATTGAGATATTGTTCTCAAAGGAGAATGAAACGCAAAATGAAAATTATGATCCTTAATAAAGAACAAAGAGTTTTGAAGTAAAGAGGAGGACCAAGGGAAGTAGTAATGAAATGGTATAAGGGAATAAAAGTGAAGGATCAAAGAAGTAGATAAATTGGGAATGGAGATAAAAGGTTATAGAGGACGATAAAGAGTCAAGAATGGAAAAAGTGGAAATGGAAACAGTGAAGAGTAGGAGGAAAGGGGTATAAGGTCCAATGGGAATAATCTAAAGTTGTAAAATAGGTAGGAGAATGAAAATGTTAAGAAGAGAAGAAAGTTTTGTATGAAAGGAAATAAAGGAAGTAAGGTTAAATGGAAAAGAATGAAAAAACAGAAAATTTGAAGTGGTGGGAAAAGGAAGAGGAAAGTCATTTAAAGAGAAAGGACTCCTTAAAGTAGGAGAAAAATTGGTGGATGAAAGGAATCGGGAAAATGTGGAAGGGAGTTACAAAATGAATAAATTAGGGTTATAAATGAAGGAAAAGGAATGTTAAAATTAGAAAAATATGGAAGTTAAGAGAGGAATGGTGTTTAAATGAGAAGAGGAAATAATAAGAGAAATTGAAGACAAAAATCGTTTAAAAATTAAAAAAAAAAAATTAATAATAATCTTCGAATTCATGCATGTAATTTGTAATTTGCACAAAGATTTGCTTAAAGCGTAGCTTGAAGTATACAAGCAGTAAATTAATTTTTTTTGGGTAACATAATAGCAGACTTGGCATTAGTATTCGTGAAAAAAAAATTTAGTGTTTTTGAGGTTACTTAAAGTATTACAAAATAACTTGAAAGACTATTAAGTGTGAATATTTATGAAGGAATACCGGATAAGTTAAATTTACGCATCAATGAAGGTTGTAGAGGAGACCGGGGCAATATGAGCATACGGGGTCAAATGGGACACTAAAATTTTTTCTCAAAACATGTGACGTTTCTTGCTGTTCTTTTCAGAAAAAACAGGAATAAAGATATTTAATTTATCGAAAAAGAAACAAAAATTAAATAAAGTAAAAATGATTAAATTTGATTTAATTATACCTTACAAAATTATTTTTTGAACATTTTACAGAGCTCAATAGGGTGGTCAAAAAATGCATTGATAAATTTTTTTTCTCGAATTTTATGAATATCGCTCCCAAACATGTTCAAATCCACAAGCAAATAAATTCCTTTTTTTTTTTTTTTAATATTATATTCTGAGGTTTTTTCAGAATCACAGCCATAAGTCTGTTTTATAGGGTCCCAAAAAAACACCATTAGTGAAAAATTGGTTTTTGCGTTTTTTTGGCGCTAATTATTATTTTTTGGAGATTTTTTAAATACAAATTGATTCTAATCTACAAAACCTTCTACTGATAATAAGTTGTTTAAGTACATTGTTTAAACAATTTATTATTGTTTTTGCAATATTCTCTTAGATTAGATTTATAAAGTCGCGGTTTTTCCCGAATTTTTAAACTTATTTTCAACTTTTAAGTTAGATCGAGTCAATAATCAAATAAATTTAACATAAATAATTGTTTAAACAATTTATTATTATTTTTAATAATATTCTTTTTAAATATTGCTAGATAGTTGCGGTTTTTTTTTAATTTTTACCTTTTTGTCCACTTTTCACTTGGAGTGTGGCAATGTATGCAATTTAACCAAAATAATTGTTTAAACAACAAATTATTGTATATAACTATCTTCTGTTAGAAAAATGATATAAAGTTGCAGTTTTTTCTAAATTTTTTTACTTTTTGTCAGCTTTTCACTTAGTGAGGTAATAATTAACGCAAGTTAACAAACATAATTGTTTCAACAGTTTATTATTGTTTATAATTATTTTTCCTAAGATAATTGATAGAAAGTTGCGGTTTTTTTCTGAAACTTTTTATTTTGCTTTGGCTTGTTAGTTATGAACAAATAAAAAATTAAGAATAATTTTTCAAACATTCTCTTTCTTTTTTGTGAATATCTTCTTCTGAAATAAAACAGATATTTAAAATATTTTTTTAATTTTTCATGTGGATTATATTAATTGTTAATTTTCCTTGAAGTAGTTACTATTTTATGTATTAGAATCAATTTGTATTTGGAAAATCAAATTTACAAAACATCTTTTTTCCTTATGGGAAATACGTGTTAAACTTCATGGGGTTTGCGGAACCTCTAAATATAATTTTTTTCAACAAAAAAAAAATTATTTATTTTGTTGGGATTCGAACCAATTTGGGGCTGATATGCATGAAAGTTCGAAAAAAAAATTACCAATTCATTTTTGGACCACCTTAGCCATAAAGATTCATTTTCTTCCAAAAAAGAGGAATTTTCAATTTAAAAAATTAATTTTCAACCAAATAGTTAAATTTTGGACCAAAACGATGAATTTTCAGTCATAAAGATCATTTTTCAACGAAAAATGGAAGTTATATTTTCAGTTTAAAAAATTAATTCTTAACAAATAAATTGATTTTCAATAAAATAGTTCAGTTTTTAAACGAAGAAATTCATTATTAACGAAAAATTTGAGTTCCCAACTGAAAAGATAATTTTTTTATCAAAAATGGAAGTGTAGAATTTTTAGTTACAAAATTAATTTTCAGCCAATTTAAAAAGAATTTTCAACAAATTAGTTAAAATTTCACCCAAAGGAATAAATTTTTTATCAACATGATTAATATATTACGACAAAAGTGAAAATTTAACTGTATGGTTGAAAATTGTTTCTTTTTTTTTTTAAATGAATTTTTTAAACTGAAAATTGAACTATTCCAGTGAAATTCACTATTTTGTTGAAAATTCGTCATTTTGATTGAAAATTCGTCTTTTGATCAAAATGAAATTTTTTACTAAAAATTCAATTATTCCACTGTGAAATTTCTCTAGTTTGTTAAAAATTAGTCTTTTTCTGAAAACGAAATTTTCTAAGTTAAAATTGAACTATTCCAATGGAAAATTTAACCATTTCGTAGAAAATTCATCATTTTAGTTGAAAGTACGTCTTTTTATGAAAATGAAATTTTTTAACTGAAAATTGAACTAGTCCAATAGAAAACTTCACTATTTTATGGGAAATTTCACTATTTTATTAAAAATTCGTCATTTTGTTGAAAATTCGTTATTTTTTGGCTGAAGATTCGTCTTTTTAAGAAACCGAAATTTTTGAACTGAAAATTTAACTATTCCAGTGTAAAATTTCACTATTTTATGGGAAATTTCACTATTTTATTGAAAATTCCTCATTTTGGCTGAAGATTCGTCTTTTTATGAAACTGAAAATTGAACTATTTCAATGTAAATTTTCACTATTTGGTTGAAAATTCGTCTTTTCATCAAAATGAAATTTTTTTACTGAAAATTCAATTATTCCACTGTGAAATTTCTC
>CAKNYM010044273.1:0-36442 GCA_932195095.1 Andricus curvator | reverse complement strand
ATTGAAATTTTGTATTTTTGTTCTAGATTGCCATTAAAAACAACTTTTATCAAAATTAACAAAATAAAATGCTTCTAGAACTGTTTAAATTTTGGGCCTTATTTCATGATTTAGCCTGATTTTATTTTATTTTAATTTTGTATTTTACTTCTACATTGCCATTAAAAAAATTTTTTATCAAGATTAATAAAGTAAAAAGTTTTTGGGACTGATAAACTTTTCGGCCTGATCAACTTTTAGGCCTTATTTTATGATTTAGCCTGATTTTGTTGAAATTTTGTATTTTTTTTTTAGATTACCATTAAACAAAATTTTAAACAAGATTAATCAAATAAAATGCTTTTCGAACTTATCAACTTTTGGGCCTTATTTTAGGATTTAGTCCGATTTTCTTGAAATTTTGTATTTTTTTCTAGATTGCCATTAAAAATAACTTTCATCAAGATTAATAAGATAAAATGCTTCTGTAAGTAATAAACTTTTGGGCCTTACTTTACGATTTAGCCAGATTTTGTTGAAATTTTGTATTGTGTACTCTAGATTGCCATTAAAAACAACTTTCATCAAGATTATTAAAATAACATGCTTGTGGGACTGATAAACTTTGGGCCTTATCCTTTTTATTTCGCTTTTAAAAATTTTCTAGAAATTAAATTGAATCAATTTACGAACATGTCTCCATGAAATAATTGGGAACATAATTTCCCGAAATATTCTCTAAATTGTTCAAGAATTACTAGAATACAATTGTCCAGAAAATTTCTGAAAAATACGAGAATACACTTTTTCGGGCTAGGAGTAAAAAATACAATTTTCCAGAAAATTTCTAGGAATACAAGAATAAAAATATCCAGAGATAGAATTCCCATGTACAACATTTTTAACGAGATTTTCCTGATATTCTGCCTTTTCCATAAAATTCGAGGCAATGCAATTTTCCCATAAAATTAGTGGGAATACACGTTTTTCAGAAAATTTTCGAAAAACTAATGATAAAACATTTTTTCCAAAAATTTTCCGTACGATTTGAGAATTTTTTATACCAATTGAAATATTTTTTCTGAACGCTTTATTCCGAAAAGTCCGATCTCAAATAATTCGAAGGTGTCCGCAATTGACTCTGGAGCGCGAGTGTCCTTGAATTTCTTTTTCCTTGAGAATCGGTACCAATTTATCAAGGGCATTAAATGACCCAATGCTTTTCAATTATTCGTACGTCTCGCTTGACGAATCACAGATGATGAAATTTTTCTGTTTCAGTAATTTTCAGACATCGTAACAAAAACATTTCATAAGATAAATATTTATTAAATTGCATTTTGAATTTCGCGCCCAAATTTTTGTTGTCCTATTTATTAAAAACATTAGGCAATATTAAAAAATCGTAATTTTGTCTCTTCTCCATTTTTTTCCCCTCAAAAACCAGCAAACCTATCAAGTCTCAGAACAAACACAGGAGATCGGAAATTTACTCGCAAGTATAAAAATATAATAAACTTATGGTGATAATAAGAATAACGTTATAGACAAAAAACACAGGAATGAAGACTTTTCTGGAGTTTACTTAAATCTTTATAAATCAGCGAAGTGGCAACGTTTAGGTAAAATGGTAAAAAAAAATGAATAGAAAAAGGCGGGCGGTCCCAGAACTGTAGATAGAAATCGGCTTTAAGGTGTTCGCGCAAGTAGGCACCTTGGCACCTTTATTATGATTAGAAGCAACCAAGCGTGCTTCTGAGCGTTGCATTCTCGCCTCGCGATGGAAAGAGAAAGAAGGTGAGATAGAATAAAAAGGAAAAAAAAAAGAAAACTGTATCGAGGGGTGGGTGGGAAGTTGGAAGCAGCATAGAGACCTAACCTCACTTCCAATACCAAAAAGCGTTCAAGCATGATGTCGATCTCGCTCGTATTGTCAGATTGTCGCTGCTCTCGAAAGTCCTGAGTGCTTCGAGTTCTCGGAGACATAATCATAACCTCAATTGCGAGGTGCGTGAACCGAGTCACGATTCGGTGAAATCGCGATTTCGACCTTTTCTGTGTTTGCTACTGCAATAACACACGTAACGCGTTTTAGTTCATGCGTCTAAAATCGTTTAATTTTTGGTTAATTCGAAGTGGTGCAATCGAAAGTAATGAATACAGATTTATTGCATAATGTAAAATTCTCAACGGTTTCATTTTTTCGAAAATTGGGCCTTATTTTACATTTTGGACCTTATGAGCCTTACGGTCCCACTTGAACTGTAAATTCATACTCCGTTTGTGTATTTATAATCTTCAAATATTTATCAAGCACACAAGTAGTTTTTGTGCGATACAATTCATTTTGGGCCTTATTCTATAGTGCGCCTTATCTTGTCGATTTAATTTTTCGAATTCAGATTATCATCAAAATCGACTTTCATTAAGATATTTAGATTTTGGGACTCATGATATTTTGGGCCTTGTTTCTTTTAGGACTTATTTTCGGGTTTATACAATTAGTTTCTGATTTTCAGCTCATTGATTGATATTCTTGATTCTTTTGTGAAATCGCGATTTCGACGTTTTTGTGTTTACCACTGCAAGAACATGCGTAACGCGTTTTAGTTCATGCGTTTAAAATAGTTTAATTTTTGGTTGATTGGAAGTGGTGCAATCGAAAGTAAGGAATACAGATTTATTGCCTAATGTAAAATTCTCAACGGTGTAAATTTGTCAAAAATTGGGCCTTATGTAACTCTAGTTCCTTCTCTATTTGTGTATTAACGATCTTCGCATATTTACCAAGCATACAAGTAGTTTTTGTGCAATACAATTCATTTTGGGCCTCATTCTATAGTGGGCCTTATCTTGTAAGTTGGCCTGATTCGATTAAATTTTCCGAGTTCAGATTGTCATCAAAATCGACTTTCATCAAGATAATTCGATTTTGGGACTCATTAAATTTTGGGCCTTGTCTTTATTAAGACTTATTTTCGGGTCTTATATATTCTCTTGTTTTGGGCTTTATGTGCCATATCTAAATTTTGGATAATTGGGCCTTCTTTCTAAATTGAGCCGTAAGGCTATGGAATATTTCTTGATTCATCTGTTTAATTCCCTTTACCTAATATTACATCTAAAAAAAATTCTCTCACGACTTCTCGATGAAAAATCGCCTATTAAGTCAATCGTATTTAAACCTCAATACAGGTGCTCAAAAAATCTGCACAAGAACGAAAATTGCAACCAAATCAGCGTAACCCCGTCATTAATCTCCCGATTTAAGTAGACGAAAATATTTGCATATCGGGTTACACGAGCAATCTCGCGGGCAATTTTTTGAGTTTGATCGATCGTTTCGTGAGGTAAAATAGGAAGGGGGAATTCGTCTTGAGGCCCAAAACGCAGGGCCGTCATTGTCATTGAAACGACTCGGAATCGGACGGTTGAAATTAGGGCGGGCATCCGACCAGGAGGGGGAAAACAGGGGTTTCAAAGTTAAACAAAAAAAAAGCATTGGGAGGGGATGCTGCGACCTGGACCATATGCAGATTAGGCCCAGATGCTTTTATAAAACGCTCTACTGGACGGCCAACCGTTCAAAAAATCCGGTTTTTTCCATCTCGAAAAAAGGGGTGACCACTGACCGCTATTATAATGCGAAAACGATAGGGTAGAAGTTAGCCGTAGAAGGGCCCAAAAGTGGAAATAAGGCCCAAAATGATTACTAATTTAGTTTTTTTCGTGGAACAATATCCCGTCGGTGGCAGTAGCAACTAAAAGATGCCAATAAGGCCCAAAATAAAAATAAGGCCCAATTTTGTTTAAAGGTAAAAACATTTGCTGACATAATTTGTGAAGTTATCTGAGCAAAGACTTCCTAGAATAGGGAATGGCTTCGGATTTGGAGACGATTGATCGGCTATCGGGAACTCGATACGAGTGTCCTGGCACTTTTTGGGCCTTGTCTGGGATCTTCAGATATCACGCGACGATACCTCGATATAATGTCTCCCGCAGATTCCCCTCACGCCTCTCTTAATTTCTCCTTTTAACGGATAGCATGAGTGAAGTGAAAGAAAATAAAAGAAAAGAGAAGAAAAGATGAGAGGACCGGTGGGTGCCCTGGTGCGAAAGGACAGGCCGCAGGACAAGCCAAACATATGGCAACCGGGTGCTAAGAATTTTTTTTTATTTTCTATTCGATTCATGCCTCGATCTCATTTCCGAAGAGAATTTTTTTTTCTATATGTAATAGCCAGCAATTTACGAATTAGTGTTCGGTAATTATTTGACAATTAGTTACGAGTTAAATAAAATTGATAACATTATTATTATACTATAAAGCCAAAACCCTTCCAAGGTAAGCGTGACTCCCTCGGTTCTAGGTCGGTAACCCAGGTCGCTGATTAATCCCTAGCAATCACCCTAGGCGAAGAGCTTCATAAAGTCAAGAGCTAAAGCTCTCTACTTGGGCCCATTAGTATCCAAGGTCTTTCGTTTCAGGCGTCTCTTACTCCACTGACACTCTTCATCATGCATTATTGATAAAATAAAATAATTGAATAAAGTAATTACAGTTTGATGAAAGAAATAATTGTATAACTTATTTGTATTTATAGGCACAATGAAATGGACTGGATGGCTTATTACGGAATTACTGTGACTATTATTTATGAAAAGATGAGGTGATGAATATGCCTGACGTTACGAAACATGGCTATTTATTCAGGAGCTAGACTGGCTGAGAGCCGCGACCTTATGATTCTCGCAGCAGTGACAAGCACGTAGCGCAATATTCGCAGTGACTAAACGCTTTTTACTTCAGTCATTATTTTCTCGCTTCCGCGGCGATACTTTATAGTCCCCCATCTGCATTATCCTCTTACACCCAGCACAGCCATTCATTTTTTACTCCTCGACAAGAATTTTTAAACTTTTATCCTTTAGAACTTTGATCTCCAAGAGAACAAAAATTAAAAACCTTATAAATTGTCAAATTCTGTATTTTTGAATAAACTGAAACCTTTTAAAAAATATATATTCACTTTCAGGTTTCAAAACTGCTTTTTATAGAATTTACAACAAATTAGGCCCTATTTTGATTATTGGGCCTTATGAATCTTTCTGCAGATGTGTATCATTTCTGGGTCTTAGAACACAAATATTGAGCATGAAAGCGATTTTTTTGTTGAAAATCGACCAAGATTCTATTTTGGGCCTTATTTAGATTTTTGGGCCTTTCGTAACTTTGTCGTCAGCTATAAACGAATACACTCCTTCATTACAAAACTAATGACTCCAATCCAAATTTCTATCTAGTTTCCGGTGAGAAATCAAAACAATTTTTTTGGGTCCCAAGGCCCACTATTCGTAGAAAAGTTTTGATTTCCGTTTTTTACACCTCGACAAGGATTTTTAAATTTTCATCCTTTAGAACTTTCATCTCCAAGAGAAAAAACTAAAAACATTACAAGTCAAATTCTGCATTTTTGAATAAACTGGAACCTTTTTAACAAAAATGGGCCCTACTTTGATTGTTGGGCCTTATCAATCTTTCTGGGATCTGTGTATCATTTCTGGGTCTTAGAAACCAAATATTGAACATGGAAGTCACTTTCTGTTGAAAATCGACCAAGATTCTATTTTGGGCCTTATTCAAATTTTTGGGCCTTTAGTAACTTTGTCGTCAGCTATAAACGAATACACTGCTTCATTACAAAACTAATGACTCCAATCCAGATTTCTATCTAGTTTCCGGCGGGAAATAAAGAACAATTTTTTGGGGTCCCAAGACTCATTATTCGTAGAAAAGGTTTGATTTTCGTTTTTTACACCTCGACAAGGATTTTTAAATTTTCATCCTTTAGAACTTCCATCTCTAAGAGAAAAAATTAAAAACATTACAAATCAACAAATTCTGCATTTTTGAAAAAACTGAAACCTTCTAAAAAAATTGGGCCTTATTTCAATTTTTGGGCCTTGTTTAGTAACTTTGTCGTCAGCTATAAAAGAATACACTGCTTCATTACGAAACTAATGACTCCAATCCAGATTTCTATCTAGTTTCCGGTGAGAAATCAAGAACAATTTTTTTGGGTCCCAAGGTCCATTATTCGTAGAAAAGTTTTGATTTTCGTTCGTGCATGAACCGCGTGAACAGTCACGGCTCAACACCCCCTCGCTTCATACGCATGGAAACCAATCCGAATACTCAATACATGGAAGCTAAGCCCGACGCCTGATTTTTTTTCAAGAACGCGTGGGCCCACAGGCCCCTGGGCGAATTAGGGACGCGCGTTAAACCGTGCTGAGTTGCCTCCTTTCAATTCGAGACACCCAGTAGCAGTGGCTCTTGCACTGAATATACCGTAATCGTAAACCACGTCGCCGCTTCGTGCTCGTCGATCATCTCACGATCGAGTTCTTGAGTTGGCCATCGATCTTTATGATCTCACGACAGATTACCAATTTTTGGAAGATTTATTACCCTATTTTTACCAACGGAAAATCATTTTTGAGTATATGACACTTCAATTTCACATTTTCAAAAATTGGGCCTTATTTTCACTTTAGACTTACACACACGGATTTCACGTTTATTTTCCGCTTTTCCGCGTTTTTAATGAGTTGTTCTATAGTGAGTAGAATTTTCGACCACAAAAAAGAATTTAAAAAAATAGTTGAATTTTCAACAAAATAATTAAATTTTTAACAAAATAGTTGAATTCTTAACTAAGTTAATCAAAAACAATTGAATGCAATAAAAATACGATTATTTAATCAAATAGTTCAAGTTTAAACCAAAGAGATGAATTTTCAGCCAAAAAATTAATTTGTAACTTATAAGAATAATTTTCTACTCAAAAACACGCATTTTCAACCAAAAAAGATAAGTTCAACTAAAAATGTAATAGTGAAATTTGCAGTTAAAAAAGTTAATTTTTAACCAAAAAAGAAACGAATTTTCAACAAAATAGTTCAATTTTCTACCAAAGAGATGAATCTTCAACCAAAAAGATAAATTTTGAACAAAGTAGTTCAACTTTCAGCCAAGCTGTTGATTTTTTCACAAAAAAATATAAGCATTTAACAAAACAGTTGAATTTTTAAAAAAATAATCAAATTTTCAATTAAACAAAAAATAGAATTGGTAAATTTTCTACAAAACAGATGATTTTTTAACGAAAAAAGTTGAATTTCTATCAGAAAGGTAATTTTTCCAATAAAAAATGGAACTGCTTAAGTGGATTTTTAACTAAAATGATGAATCTTTAAATGCAAAAATTTAATTTCTAACTAAATCCATGAATTTTCAACTAAAAGGATAAATTTTCTACCAAAAATAAAATAAAATTTCCAGTTAGTAAAATAAATTTTCAACGAAAGAAGAAACAAATTTTCAACTGAATAGTTAAATTTTCAACCAAAAAAATGAGTTTTCAAATAAATGATGAATCTGCAACCAAAAATATGAATTTTTGAACAATTAGTTAGTTGAATGTTCAACTCAAAAGATTAATTTTCTACCAAAAATGAAAATTAAATTTTTAACAAAATAGTTGATTTCTTAACCAAGTATAGTTCAGTTCTTTTAAACCTACAAAGATGAATTTTCACCAGGAATGTAATTTTTAATCCAGAGAGCTGAATTTTAAACCAAAAACAGAATAGTTTCACTTTTAGTTTGAAAAATTAATTTTTAACAACAAAAAAAAACGAATTTTCGAACTGGTTGAATTCAACTAAAAAAACACGAATTTTTAACAAAATAGTTGAATTTTCCACAACAAAAATTAATTTTTCAACCAAAAATGGAACAGTTACATTTTTAGTTTAAAAAATTAATTTTTTAAGAAAAGAAAGGAATTTTCTACCAGTTTAGATAGACCAAAAACGACGAAATTGTAACAAAATTGTTGAATCCACAGCCAAAAAGATGAATTAAAAAAACAGATTTACTTCAAATACAAAAATACGAATTTTCAACAAAATATATACATTTTCCACAAAACAATTGAATTTTCCACCCAAAACCAAATTGTTGAATTTTCAACCAAATAATTAAATTTTGAAAAAGAACATAAGTTTTCAACCAAAAATGGAATAGTTACACTTTCAGTTTAAAAAATTAATTTACAAAAAAAAAACGAATTTTCTACCAGTTAAATTAAACCAAACAAGACGAAATTTAAAAAAGTTGAATTCACAGTCAATAAGATGAATTTTCAAAAAAAGAAGATTAATTTTCTACCCAAACAGACGAATTTTCAACAAAATACACGAATTTTACACACAAAAAGTTGAATTTTCTACCCGACAATATGGATATTCAACAAAAAAGTTAATCTTCTACCAAGCAGTTAATTTTTTAAACAAATAGTTTAAATTTTAACCATATATTTTAATTTTTTACCAAAAATGTTAATGATTTTTTAACTAAATAGTTGAATTTTCAAATAGAAAAGAGAAATTTTCAACTAAAAATATAAATTTTTAACTAATAATGGAATAATTATATTTTTAGTTTAAAAAACTTGTTAAATTTTCTACTCTGAAAGATAAATTCAACTAAAATGATGAATCTTCACAAAAAAATTGTTCGTTAACAAAATAGTTTAACTTTCAACCAGGTATTTGAATTTTCAAACAAAAAAGATGAATTCTCAACGAAAAGTGGAATTTATGAGATTTTAACCGAAAAAGATTTTGATTTAAATCAAAAACAATTGAATGCAATAAAAGTACGAATACTTGATAAAACAGTTCAAGTTTAAACCAAAGAGATGAATTTTCAGCCAAAAAAAAATTAATTTTTAACTGATAAGAATAATTTTCCACTAAAAAACACGTATTTTCAACCAAAAAAGTTAAATTTTAACCAAATAGTTAAATTTTTAACTAAAAAGCTAAATTTCCAACTACAAATGTGATAGCAAAATTTTGAGTTAAAAAAAGTTAATTTTTAACCAAAAAAGAAACGAATTTTCAACAAAATAGTTAAATTTTCTACCAAAGAGATGAATTTTCAACCAAAAAGATAAATTTTGAACAAAGTAGTTCAACTCCCAGCCAAGTTGTTGAATTTTTCACCAAAAAATATAAGCTTTTAACAAAACAGTTGAATTTTCAACAAAATAATCAAATTTTCAATCACATTTTGGGACTTATTTTATTTTTGGCCTTTATTTATAATTTGGGACTCTTACAATAAAAAATATATTTAATATTATTTTTCGAAAATTTAATAAATTTCCGGTAAGTGCGCATGCTTTTCGAGGCCAAATTTATTTTGGGCCTTATTTATTCAATTATTATTCAAATTTCTTTTTCAAAACTTGTTCCCCATAAATTACAAGCCGATTTTTGAAAGGATGTTTCTCCTAAAGAAAGATAATTCTTCCCAGCAGGAACGAATTTCAATTTCAACTGATTCTGACTCAGGTACCAATTTTTTTTGCATTCCTTTAGATTTTAGAAAACTATCGCCAGCCATATCTCTTTTAAAGGCAAAATAAAAAGAAAAGTTCAAAAAAAATCTGAGCAACTCGAGTCATTTTGTTGGCTAAGCAAGTGCAAATACACCTGCAGTGAAGAGACAAAAAAACAAAAAAAAAGCAAGCGTGCCTGAGCGAGTCGAAATATTTGGGAGTCTTGAATCCTCGAAACATCAGAAAAAGTATCGACCCAGTGAAAAAAAAAGTGGTCGACGAAAGGAAGGTTGCAAAGGGTTGACTAGGTCCAGGCCGCGACCAGATGCCGAAAAAAAGGGGTTTATCCTTATGATGGTTTATTACCCAATTTTCACTTTATTGTAGGAGTGGGACTTTTTTCTAATCTTTTACCTTCGGCAAAAAGGTGGTCAGTGAGGTAAGTGGGAAAAGGATCGAGAGCCAAAGGATTATCCCCTCACAAGCTCCTTTTACTTTATTATTTATTTGCTTCCTGTTCCTTTCTCTGGGGGGCCCGTAAAACACTAAAATTTTATTGGTACCGATTCTTCTGAGCGGTGGGCCCACAAGTTTAAGTTTTCAACATTTTAATCCTCAAAATCTGCTAAGACTGGCAATAACTCGCAAAGCACGTAAAGATTTTATCCGTCACGGTCCGGGTTATTTTTTCCATTTTTTAAATTGGGCCTTATTTTATATTTTGGGACTATTAGAGATTGTTGAGCCTTACAACTGATAAAAATCGGGCTTTATTTTTAAATTTTGGAACTCTCGAATATTTTTGATTGTTTAATTCTAAAATAATTCAAGATCTTCACTAACCGCTACATAAATTTTAATTGATAATAGCTTATTTTGCAATAATTTTGGGACTTATTTATCAATTGAATTTGAAAGAGTACATTTTCTAATAATTGAGTCTCATTTCACATTTTAAGCCTTGTAATTCATTATTTTGGGAGCTTAGGCAATCCTCATTACATAACCTCAGATCCTTATTACGTCAATTTATAAGCATTCAATTTGATAGCATACAATTTGATGAATCTGACTTTATTAAGGAAAAGTAAATTTGGGCCTTATATTCCATTTTTGGAAAGAATAATTAAAAAAATATTATTATTACACCTCATGAACACTAATAGTTTAATTTTCAACTTTTCGCATTTAAAAATTAGAAGTATATTTTTGGGCCTTATTACCCAATTCTTCCAATTATTTGACAATAATTATTAATTATTTAAACAATGTGTACATAAACAAATTCCGAGTTTGGCTATTGTCCAACGAATAGGCTCAATGTTTTTGTACAGAACCAACAAAGAATGCCTTTCCAATGACTCTTTGATACGATAATTTGCAAATTTACAAAAATTATTAATTATTCCAACAACCTTCATTAACCAATTTAGATTTTGGCTATTTTTCGACAAATGGGTTCAATTTGAAAAAATCAATTATTCAAAGAATTTTCATGAACAAATTCAGATTTTGGCTATTTTTCAACGAATGGGATAATTTTTTTTACAGAATTAACTAAGAATATCTTTTCAATGACTTTTTTCTATGATGCTTTACAAATTCCCAAGAATTATTAATTATTCAAACAATTTTCATAAAAATATTTAGAGTTTGGCTATTTTTCAGCGAATAGGCTCAATTTTTTCACAGAATTAACGAAGAATATCTTTCCGATAACTTTTTTCTACGATACTTTGCAAATTCTAAAGTATCATTAATTATTTAAATATTTTTTATAAACAAATTCAGATTTTGGCTATTTTTCAACAAATAGGTTTAATTTAAAAAAATCAATTATTCAAACAATTTTCATAAACAAATTCAGATTTTGGCTATTTTTCAACGAATGGGATCGAGTTTTTTACAGAATTAACTAAGAATATCTTTTCGATTACTTTTTTCTATGATGCTTTACAAATTCCCAAGAATTATTATTATTCAAACAATTTTCACAGAAATATTCGGAGTTTGTTTATTTTTCAATGTATAGGCTCGATTTTTAGTGTTATGAATTATTTGAATAATTTTTATGAACAAATTCATATTTTGGCTTTTTTTCAACAAATAGGCTCAATTTCTTTACACTTTACAGAATTAATTGAGAATATCTCTTCAATGACTTTTGTCTACGATACTTTGCAAATTCTAAGGTATTATTGAATATTTAAACAATTTTTATAAACAAATTCAGATTTTTGCTATTTTTCAACAAATAGGCTGAATTTTGTACAGAATTAACTAAGACTATCTTAATGACTACGTTTTTCTATGATGCTTTGCAAATTTCCAAGCATTATTAATTATTTAAACAATGTTCATAAATATATTCAGTGTTGGGCTATTTTTCAAAGAATAGGTACAATTTGTTTACGGAGTCAAATAAGAATGTCTTTCCGATGACTCTTTTCTATGTTGCATTGTAAATTTACAAGAATTATTAATTACTTAAATAACTTTCATAAACAAATTCAGAGGTGAGAATTATTATTCATTTAAACAATTTTTATAAGCAAATTAAGAGTTTGGCTATTTTTCAAGAAATAGGCTCAATTCTTCTACAGAATTAACTAAGAATATCTTTCCGATGACTTTTTTCTATGATCCTTTGCAAATTTGATTGAACTTTATTTCCAAATAAAATAATTGCATGTAAATAAATTAGACGCGCGCGTATGAGGTTATCGTCCAAGATGAAAATTCACCCAATTTAGAAATGTCCGTTAAAACTCATACCAACCGCCATTCAAAAAAAAAAATTTTTTTCAACCTAGCTGATCGTCAATCTCCACCCTGGACCAGTGGACCCTAATATGCATATCTCCCCCTCCTTATTTTTTTTCAGCCTCTCTCACGCTCGTTCCTTCCTCCCCCCTTATGAGAAAAAAGAGGGTTTCACGTGTATTATCTTGCAGCCTCGAGTTCCTTCCGCTTTTGACCCTTCAGGGTTTCCGTATTTTTGGAATTTTTTTCCTGCCGCATTTAATACTAAGGACTATGGAACCATATGCGTGACCTTTGACCAAGGACACTGATCGAAGTCCCGTGGGCCGGAGCACCTTCAGCAGTGGGTCAGGCGGGTCATGGGAACCCATGGGGGTCCCGGGAGCTGGGCCATGGCGAGTGATCCAACCCCCATGACGAGGTTGTTTTCCCTGTGACGTCGCACTACGCCAGGTGACCATAACCTCGTCCAGCATCGATACTCGACAGTGAGACCTGTACATTTTTTGCTTTTTGGCGTAAGGCCCTGATTTTTTTTAAATGTCTCCATGATTGGGTCCAGCTGCCAACGGACTTTTAAAACCGATTTTAACGTACTTGATAAAAAAAAAGCATCTGACCAACTGTGAGCGGTTTCCTTTCTCCGAATTATTATCTTTTGTACTAAGGCCCAGAATTGATTTCTGCGATTTATTTTGCAGACTGGGGTCTTAAAATCACAAAAATCAATTCAAGACTTATTTCCAATAGAAGCAATTTTTGTCACAAAAGTACTATCTTTGAATCTGTTTTCGGCCTTATTTAATTTTTGTGCCTGACTTATTTGCCAAATTTAATTTAATAGAAAAAAGACCAAATCGCCCTCTTAAAGACAGTTCAATAATCGAGATACTGATATTTCAATCAGAAATTCAATCTCAAATATCTAAAGCATACATGGGCCTTATTTGTATCGATAACAAGCTATTAGTATTCCAAAGGGCCTCATCATACAATGCAATATACATTAGAGAATAGATCGCCAAATAAAAGAAAGAAGCAAAAGTCGACGAAAGGCAAGAGTCAATCAATACTAGACGGGTCGATAGGACCCCAAATCAATGGGTCCGCTAACTAGAGCCGTCAACCCCTTTCGCGTGACGATCGACATTTGAGAAAAAAATACACAACCACCACAATGAGAGGCCCCGGCGAAATCGGTGCACCTGACTCGCTCGGGTTTCGGGGCCTTAATATTTTGATAGCTCAATATGCCGACGAGGACAATGCTATCGAGGGAAATCTATTGGTTGCCGGCACTCGTACCCCTTTCAATTGCAGTTCAATACCCAAATTGGTTCGCGGACAAAGGAAAGGAGAGGCCTTGCCGCCCTTTCGGGCCTTATTCCTTTCCTAGTGGCGCACGAGCGTGTGCCACTGGGAAGGTGTTACAGATCGAAAATATCAAAGGATCCTTTTTGCCAACAAAGAACTGGATCGATTGGTGGTCCCAGAAAAAGGGTTAGGGATCGTAAGTCCCAATATCTTGGTGTGTAACAAGCCAAGAGCCGATTATGCCACGCGATCAGTCTCACTTCCCTCTCTCTCTCGCTCTCTCCCTTTTTTCTGTGTTTCCGTTTCAGAAAAAAATTATTTTAGGCCTTATCTTAACATTTTTGGTAATTGATGTTATTTTGTCGACCAGGATAATTAATTAATTTTTGATGTTAGATATTGCCGATTACTGGTCAAACAATTTCTGGGGAAACGAGAAAAAATCTGCCGCGGCCCGGATTTGAACCCGGACCGCCACTATTCACGAGTCGAGCGTTAACCAATTACGCCACCGGGGCTTCAGCAGATAGTTTCTCGTTTCTGCTATATCCACAGGATGACGAGTGTCTGCATCTTTGTAAACTGTGAAATTTTAGTGATTAATTCTAGTCTGAATAAATTTACTGAATCTGAATACTAATTAGCCCCGGTGGCGTAATTGATTAACGCTCCACTCGTGAACAGTGGCGTTCCCGGTTCAAATCCGAACCGAGGAACATTTTTTCTCGTTTCTCCAGAAAATTATTTGACCAGTAATCGGCAATATCTAACATCAGAAATTAATGAATTAATTATCCTGGTCGACAATTTGGCTAAAAATTTAATTATTTTTTGAAAAATTCAACATTTTGGTAGAAAATTTTACTGTTTTGTGAAAAATGAGCTATTTTCTATTCGAAATTCATATTCTCGGATCGGAAATTCGTGTTTTCGACTTGAAAATTCAACAATTTGGTTGACATTTTTTTTCTTCCTTGACTGAAAAATCTTTCTTGGTTAAAAATTCACCTCATTTGTTGAAAATTCGCCTTTCTTGGCTTAACTATTCACCTCTTTTTTGATAAAAAATTCTTTGATTGAAAATTTAACCATTCAATTAAAAAATTTAACTATTCCATTTTTGGTAGAAAATGGTTGTATTTTGTTGAAAATTAGTATTTTTTTGGTAGGAAATTAATTTTCTTGGTTTAAAGTTCAGCTATTTCAGTTGAAGATTCATCATTGTAGTTAAAAATTCATAACTTTGGTTGAAAATTTAAATAATTTGTTGAAAATTCATTTTTTTGTCTGAAAATTATTTTTTTTTTAATTAAAAATTTTAATTTTCCATTTCTTGTTGATAATGTATCCTTTTTAGTTGAAAATTAAACAACATGGTGGAAAATCTCACTTTTATGCTGAAAATTCTTCTTTTTTAGATGAAAAAATATTTTTTAGTTGATAAATTATGTATCCGGTTGCAAATTTGTATTTTTGACCTGATTTAATAATTTTGTAGAAAAATCATCCTTTTTTTATATTTATCTATTAGGTTGAGAATGAACTCTTTGGTTGAAATTGTAGTTTTTCGTTAAAAATTCATATTTTCGGGTGAAAAATTCGTCTTTTCTACTTGAAAATTGAATAATTTAGTTGAAATTTTTTTCTTACTTGACTGAAAAATCTTTTTTTTTTTTAATTCCTAATTTTGCTTTGAAAATTCACCTCTTAATTTTGGTAGAAATTTAACTTTTTTTTTTAAATTGATTTTTTGGTTGAAAATTAATTTCTTTGGTTAAAAATTCAACTATTTTGTTGAAAATTACTTTTTTTGTGGTTGAAAATTAGTTTTTTTAACTGAAAATTTTACTATTTAAAGGCTAATTAGAGATGTAGCTATATTCCATTTCTGGTTGAATATTGATATTTTTTAGTTAAAAATTCATGCATTTTGTAGAAAATTCGTTTTTTTTACTTGAAAATTCAACGATTTTTTTTTTAAAGAAGACATCCACATAAGTTTGAAATTCAACTATTTTGTTGAAAATTACTTTTTTTTGTTGTTGAAAATTAACTTTTTTAACTGAAAATTTGACTATTTAAGGACTAATTAGAGATGTAACTATATTCCATTTCTGGTTGAATATTGATATTTTTTAGTTAAAAATTCATGAATTTTGTAGAAAATTCGGTTTTTCACTTGAAAATTTAACGATTTTTTTAAAGAAGACATCCATATAAGTTTGAAATTCAATTATTTGGTTGAAAATGTACTTTTTTCTTGATAATCCATATTTTTGAGTTAAAAATCCGCCTTTTTTACTTGAAAATCCAATAATTTAGTTGAAATTTTTTTCAAACATAACTGAAAAATCTTTTTTGTTTGAAAATTGTTCGTTTAGGTTTGAAAAATCACTTCTTACTTTTAGTGAAAATTTTAAAGGTTCTGTTGAAAATTCATTTTTGTTGACAATTCATCTCTTTGGTTGAAAATTCAACTATTTTGTTCAAAATTAGTTTTTCGTTGTTTAAAATTAACTTTTTCAACTGAAAATTGAACTGTTGTATTTTTGGTTGAAAATTTATCTTTTTTAGTTATAAAATCCACTATTTTTTTAAATTTTATCCTTGTTAGTTAAAAATTGAACTATTTGGTTGAAATTTCAATTACTTAGTTAAAAATTAATTTTTTTGTTGAAGATTCATAATTTTAGTTGAAAATTTATAGAGCGTTTCAAATTTTTATTTAATTTATCACTTTATTTAAAAGAATTTATTCCCCTATTTTCGTGAAAAATACCTTATTTCCACTTTTTTTAAAAAGTATTTTGGTCTGTGAAGACTGTTATCTATATTCTATACAGTTGGAAAAATGTTTTTTTTTTTAGTTTAAGTGAGACTTTTACAATGTATTTTACTATTTTAAACAATGAAATTAAAAAAATAACTGATTTATCAGTTGAAATCCTTACTACTGATTAAATTAGTTGAATTTGTACCAATTTAGATATAGAGAGTTCAGTTGTTTTTTGGGCCTTGTTGGGCCTTGTCTAAGTTTTTTTAGATAGAATCACTATTCAAAATCTATGTCAAGTCTACTTTTACATCTATTAGGCACCGATAAAGAAGCCTCTTGAGTCTTGTCCTACAGCTCAGTTACGTGGTGAAAAGGATCCGAATTGGGCCTCGTGCACAGGGTCCAGAAAATAAACAAACAAGCAAACAAACACCGAGGGAGAGAAAAAAATCGACCTCGGCACGTTTGATCTTGCATGGTATTCGGGGGTGGGCTGCATCACAAGCTGACCGACGGTCCCAAATGGGATCGACAAGTGCAGCTCTGACCCATCTTTAGGCATGACAAGACAACCTCTCCTTCTCACTCTCTCATCTTTTTCTCTCTCTTTTTCTTCGGTCCTTCTGGAGTCTTTCTTCGGGCTGTCAACGACCTGCTCTTCGGAAAATATTGCTCTATTTTTCCCGGTCACACATGTTTAGATCCTTTAGATAATATTTAGGTCTTATCTGTCATTAGGGACAGATTACAACTAAGCCCCAATTTTGGGTTTTAACTTCAATTTTGTGTAATTTAAGACTGGATTTACAGGGGTAGGTTATTTCAGGTAAATTGGGCCTTATTTTTGGACCTAATCTTTCGTTTTTTTAATCGATGCATTGCGACTTTAAAAATCAATATCAAATCTATTATTGCCATTTAGCTTTTATGGGTTAATTTGGGCCTCATGTCTTATTATTACTTTTGGGCCTTATATCACATTTTCAATAAATGTTTCGTTTTTTATCGGTATATCGATAAGTATCCTTTCTGTAATAAAGTACAATTTCTTCATTTTTAACCTTATATACTTTCATGACACTCATAATAAATTTTGGGACTTTTGGGTATTATGACCAAATTTGAGCCTTATTTTGACTGTTGGGTCCTATGTCGCATTTGTACTCTATTTTCCGTTTTTCATCGATATATCGAAAAGTATTCTAATAAGTTTAATTTTACCATTTTTGCCATTCAATATTTTCTGGGCCTTATAATACATTTTGGGACTCACTTCTGTTTTGGGCCTCATTTTGAAATTTTGCAAAATTTTCGTTTTTTATTGAAATTTTAAAAAGTATTCAACTTTTTAACCTAGAATTAAATACATATATGTGTATACTGTATCCTCAAGATGTAGTAATGGATCTTATAACAAAATTTGGGCCTTGTTTTGACTTTTGGATTTTATATCGCATTTTTACTATATTTTCCATTTTTATAGACGCATCAAAAAGTATTCTTTCTGCAATAAACTATAATTTATCTATGCTAGGCGTTAAATATATATTATGGGCCTTATAACAAGATTTTTGACTTCTTTTTGGCTCTTGTTTCAAGTATTTTTAAAATTTTATTTTTTTCTTGATATCTCGAAAAGTATCCTTTCTGTAATAAAGTATCATTTTTGGCCTTAGATACTTTTATGGGCCCTATAATAAATTTTGGGACTTATATTTTTGTTTCGGAGCGTTATCAAAATGTCTTCAAAAAAATTCGTTTTTTACGAGGTTTTTTACCGATAACTGGAAAAGTATCCAACTTTTTAGCCTATAGTTCGAAATATACGTATATCCTCAAGATGTATTTTCGGGCCTTATAACAAAATTTGGGCTTTATTTTAACTTCTGGGTCTTATATCTCATTTTTACAATATTTTCCGTTTTTTATCGATATACCAAAAACTATTCTTTTTTTAATAAAGTATAATTTTGTCATTTTAGGCCTAATGCACTTTTCTTGACCTTATAATTGGTATCTCGAAAAGTAGTCCTTCTGTAATAAATTTAATTTTTACAATTTTTGGCCTCATATACTTGTCTGGACCTTATAATAAATTTTGAAACTTTTTTTCGCTCTTGGGCCTTATTTTGAATTTTTGCAAGAAAATAATTTTTTTGACGTTCTCTTGGAAAGTATTCAACGTTTTAACCTAGTTTGAAATTTACGTATATCCTCAAGATGTATTTTCGAGTCTTATAATACAAAAATTGGGCCTTATTTTGAATTTTGGGTCTTATATCGGCTTTTCAATATATTTTCCGTTTTTATTGATATATCGAATATCGAAAATATATTTAATTATTTCTGTAATAAAATATAATTTTGCCATTTTGGGCCTTACATATACTTGCCTGGGCCTTATATTACATTTTAGGACTTATTTTTGTTTCTCGGCCTTTTTTTTAATTTTTACCAAATTTTAGGTTTTTATTGATATCTTGAAAAGTGTCCTTTCTGTAATTAAGTATAATTTTGCCATTTTTCGCGTTATATACTTTTCTGGACCTTATAATATATTTCGGGCCCTATTTTTTGGGCCTTATTTCGAACTTTTGCCAAAAAAATAGTTTTTTATCGATATCTCGAAAAGTGTCCAGATTTTTTAGCCTAGTTCGAAATATACTTATATCCTCAAGATTTATTTTCGAATCTTATAACAAAGTTGGGCCTTATTTTGACTTTCAGGTTTTTTATCGCATTTTTAATGTAATTTTCGTTTTTATCGATATATCGAAAAGTATTCTTTCTACAATAAAATACAATTTTATGTCATTTTGAGCTTTATATACTGTATGGGCTTTATACTACAATTTGGGACTTATTTTCGTTTTTGGACCATATTTTGAATTTTTTGAAAATTTTTGTTTTTTATTGATATCTTGAAAAGTGTCCTTATAATACATTTCGGGTCTTATTTTTTGGGCCTTATTTCAAATATTTTCAAAAAAAAATATTTTTTCATCGATATTTTGCAAAGTATCCAGCTTGTTAGCATACTTCAAAATATACTAGTAACCTCAAGATGTATTTTCAGATCTTATATTCAAATTTGGGCCGTATTTTGACTTTCTTCAACGGTTTTATATCGCATTTTCAATATATAGTTTTCGTTTTTATCGATATATACAAAAGTATTCTTTCTATAAGGAAGCTCTATTTTGTCATTTTGAGCTTTATACATTTTCTGCGTCTCATAATAAAATTTGGGACTTATTTTTGTTTTTGGGCCTTATTTTGAATTTTTATAAAATTTTCGTTTTTTATTGACATCTCGAAAAGTATCCTTTTCGTTATAAAGTACAATTTTGCCATTTTAGGCCTTATGTTCTTTTCTGGGCCTCATCATATATTTTGGGACTTATTTTTTGGGCCTCACAATATATTTCGGGACTTATTTTTTGGGCCTTATTTCGAATTTTTGCAAACAAAAAATCGTTTTTTATCGATATCTCGAAAAGTAGCCAACTTTTTAGCCTGGTTCGAAATATACGTATTCTATTCAACTAAATCCGCATCATACGCGATACCTTGAGCACGCTTCTCGTCACACTAAAGTGGCGAGGGATTTTTGACAGGGTTCGTGAGTCGGGAACGTCAATGGGAAATTTGCACACCTAAACGGATTACAGATGTTTTTTCTTGACAATAAGCAAGCCGACGACGTCGGGGGAGATTTTGTCGATTTCTGTCAAAAAGAGAGTTTCGCCTCCGATTTTTGGTGGTTTTGAGCGACAGGCGAAAGAGAGAGCGCGCAATATGAATAATCCGCTGCTAATGCGGCGCATTGGCGCTTAAACGTTGGACATCTCACGTCATTCAGGTAAGAAAAAAGGGAGACGAATGCCTTTCCACGTGTGTTCTCTCTTCTCCCTTTCTTCGGCTGATTGAATTCGATCTGGTCGATCATAAGAAAGCGTCGAGAGAGGAAAAGAATCGTGGAAGTTGTTTGTTAGATCGACTGCGGTGTTTCCGGATTGGAAAAAAAAGACAGGGTGTCTATTATGTAATGCCAATCGAGAGGAAGAAAAAAATTAGGGGCTCTTCATTTGGCGAGAGATATGGCGGAAAAAATCTAGGAAGCTGGAAAAAATAGATTTTAAAGGGAGAAATACCGAGGAAAAAGTTTGTTTACCATTTTTTTCCAGATTAGATTTTCATATTGAATTTCTATCTAAAATAAAGAAGAAATGTGTACTAATAATTATTAGATTTCCTAAACTACACTACTGCAAGTTCTAAACAAGTCCAGAACCGTAAGGTCCAAAAATAACGTCCCTGGCACTGAAATTCAAACTGTAAGGCCCAAAACAATAATTTTTTTCTAATTTTCAATCACAGAAAAAATGAGGGTAGGAAATGTTGCAGGTAATCAGTCAGGCAGGGTAAACGCGAGGTGGGTACTCCAAACAGAGGTAAACTTTCCGCAGAAAATTTACCTCAGTTTGGTGTAATCAGCTCACTATTATCTTGCTTCAAAGATTAACTGCAACGTTTCGTACCCTCCGTTTTTTATGTGATAATATAAAATAATTGGATTGAAAATCTTGCCAGACGATCTACGCCAATGTATCGACACATGTGTTCACATGAGACATAAGCGTTTTTTTTCACTCTTCTCGGTCAAACTGGCCCAAAAGCGGCTCATTGTACCTAGCCCGGCGGTTAGGCAAATTTTCAATGAAATTTTTTTTACTCGTCCCTTCCTTCCAGTACCCTCAGCCGATAAAAAAAATTATATCGTCTCTCCTCGCGGGCCCAGAAATGAGAATACGTTGGCTGGACGTTGGGCAGGACCTGTGGACAAAAGATGATGGAAAATCGACGCCACAGTAAAAAAAAACTAAAAAAAAAAAACAACGCAGCCGTATGTGGCGCGTGGTCGAGCGTGTCTAAGCCTGGGGAAGGAAGCGGTTTCTCTTTTTCTTTTTTTCCCCGTTTTTTTTTACCTTTCTACATCAAGGTGGGTCCAGGGAGGATGAGAAAAAAAAATCGTCCCCTTCATTGGGGAGAGCGATATATGCTTTCCTTTTTACCGAATTTTTCCAAAATCCGACGCACATAAATTTCATGGGGAAAAAAAAATTCCGACAGTTGCGCGCGCGCGCGCTAACGACGCTTTTTTAGAGGGGCGCGAACGCAGTGTGCGCGTGGCCAGAGGTGGAATTTTTTTATAAATTCCTATGTAAGAGGTGAAAAGAAGAATCGATGAAAAAAGGGGATAAAAGGGGAAACGCGTGCCGTGGACAAAAGGGGTGCGTGCTGCGCACGCGAAAATGAAAAAAAGGACTTTTATCACAAAGGGAAGCCACCGTGTAAATTTCTACACTTCTCGGCCTGATTTTGCACTTAAAAAGTTATATTCGATTTTAAGGGCTTTATATCGATTTAATTTTTCTTCAATTTCACTACACGGAAAAAAAATATTTGTGCAGCTACAATCGTTTTTTTTTTTTGAATACATTAACTGTTTTTGTAATGCTGGGAATTTGATCAAAAAAATGTCTTCCGGTTGGTTGGGGTTTTATATCACTTTCTTCAACCCTTTTAATTTTTTTGATGGTCACAATAATTTTTTTTTCTAAACTAAATATTGCAAGGTGAGAAGGGTTAAATGTTAAAAGGATGCACATATGTGATAGAGATCTGATTTTTTTTCTCCGGATCGAAAATAAAAATTCTAATGAAGGGCTACCGATCGGAAGAGATCCGAGACGTTGGATTTTTTCCCACGTAGGAAGCGTCGGCGGTCTGTATTTGATAAGGCCATGGCACTGCATTTTTTGTGAAACAAAATCTGACCAGATGTCTGTCGGGCGCAGCTCGAAGGCAGGTAAAAAATACCTTCGGTTGGAGAAGCGTCATATTTAATTCGTGTGGGAGGGCGCTCTCATCATTAACACGCTAAATCAATCCCAGGGTGATGGGGAATGACCTTTATTTTATAAAAAGGTAGGCAAAGAATCAAGAGGTTACTCGATACCTAAACATACCCTTCTGAAGCAATTTAAAATTTAATACCAAATTAGGCAAACTTTGGGCCTTAGGACCCATTTTCTCTAGTTTTTACCGTTACTTCCTTTTTGCATTAGGATTCATTTCATTCTGAGTCCTAGAATATAATGAATCCAAATTCTGATAAAAAAATAGTATAGTTCTATATGTGCCCTAGGTCCCCTTTATGTTATTTATTTTGGGTCTTGTGTTCTAAAATTGAGATATCAATTTTGAGTTTTTATCTAAAAGCAAAAGATATTTTAATACTGAATCAAATATCTCTGGAACTAAAGAAAAATAAATAGTAGAGACAATATATTGCGAAATTGGTCCCAAACTTGGTCCTGAGGCCAAAATGTAAAAAAATTAAAAAATGTGTATCCTGAGCCAGATTGATAGAATCAGAAACAAAGACAATTTTTTTAAAAATCGTAACAACTACCTTGGGGCCTTGGGTCCCATTTTTATTTAACTAGATTGGGCGTCGTATTCCAATATTGAGGTAGAAATATTAAATGATTATCTAACACGAAATATACTTATTTAAAGTATCTTTTTTTTCAAAATTGGATTCTGTGAGCCCCTTCTAAACTTATTTTCAACGCTTTTAGTGAATCTAATTTTCAATCAAAAACAGTCGAATTAAACCAGAAAATACGAATTTTCAACAAATTAGCTGAATCTTCAACCAAAACCGATTAATTTTCAGACCAAAAAAAAAGAAATTTTCAACAGAAGAGTTGAAATTTCAAACAAAAAGATTTTTTAGTCAATAAAGAAAAAACTGTCACCCAAAATGTTGAATTTTCTACCAAAATAATTAAATTTTCAACCCAAAAAAGACAAGTTTTCAATAAAAAAAAAAAATGAATTTTCATAATTATAATAAATATAAATTTTCAAGTCAAAATGGAATAGTAAAATTTTCAGTTTAAAAAACTAATCTTCAACTAAAAAAATTAATTTTCACAAAATAGTTAAATTTTCAAACAAAAAAAAACGACATTTAACCAAATAGTTGAATTTTCAACCCAAAAGATGATTTTTCTACCAATAAAGACAAACAAATTTTTAAGCAAATATATTAATTTTCAACTAAAAAGAATAACTTTTCAACAAAAATAGGACTAGTTACATTCCCAATTAGAAAAATAAGTTTTTAAGGAAAGAAAAAAAGAATTTTCAGCAAAATAGTTCATTTTTCAACCAAAGAAATTATGTATTAAACAAATATAGAATAGTTCAATTTTCAGTAAAAAAATTATTTTGAACTAAATAAAATAAATCTTTAACGAAATAGTTAAATTTTCAACAAAATAGAAGAATTTTCAACCAAAAAGATTAAGTTTTTATCAAGAAAGATCAATTTTTCACATAAAAAAATGGAATAGTTACATTTTCAGTTAAAGAAATGATTTTTTAACTGAAATGATGAATCTTCATAGAAGAAACTGAATTTTTAACAAAATAGTTGAATTTTAAACCCAAAAAATTAATTTTCTACTAAAAGATGAAATTGCAACAAAATATATGAATTTTCAACTAAAAAAAATGTATAACCAAAAACAGAATATTTAAATTTTCAGTAAGAAAAATAATTTTTCAACCAAAAATGCATTTTTGACAATATAATCTACCAAAATAGATCAATTTTCAACAAAACACATGAATTTTCAACTAAAAAAAAATCCAACCAAAAATAGAATAGTTAAATTTTTAGTAAGAAGAATAAATTTTCAACATGATAGTTAAGCTTTCAACCAGAGAAATTAATTTTTAACCAAAAAGATGAAGTTTCAACTAATGAGATTATTTTTCTACCAGAAAAAGACTATTTTTGACCTATAACAAATAAATTTTCAACTTAAAATATAATAATTAAGTTTTCAGTACAAAAAAAATTTTTTGGCTAAATGAAATACTTTTTCAACGAAATAGTTCAATTTTTAACCAAGCAGATGAACTTTCAACGAAGAAGATTAAATTTCTATCAAAAATAATAAATTTCTATCAAAGAATAAAATAGTTAAATTTTCCGTTTTTCCAAAGCATTTCTAAAGCAATTTAAAATTGTATACCAAATCAGGCAAAATTTGGGCCTTATGACCCATTTTCTCTAGTTTTCACCATTACTTCCATTTTGTATTAGGATTCATTTCATTCTGAGTCCTAGAATAGAATGAATCCAAATTCTGATGAAAAATTAGCATAGTGCTATATGTGCCCTAGGTCCCCTTTATGTTCTTTATTTTGGGTCTTGTGTTCTAAAATTGAGATATAAATTTTGAGTTTTTATCTAAAAGCAAACGATATTTTAATACTGAATCAAATATCTCTAGAACTACAGAAAAATAAATAGTGGAGACAATATATTGTGAAATTGGTCCCAAACTGGGTCCTAAGGCCCAAAATGTGAAATTTTTTTTAAATTTGTATCCTGAGCCAGACTGATAGAATCAGAAACAAAATCAATTTTTTTTTTCAATCGTAACAACTACCTTGGGGCATTGGGTCCCATTTTTATTGAACTATTTTGGGCCTCCTATTCTAATATTGAGGTAGAAATATTGAATCTTTATCTAACGCGAAATATACTTCTTTCCAGTATCTTAGTTTTCAAAACTGGATCCTGTGAGCCCCTTCTATTATTGAATTTGGGCCTTAGGTCTATTGGTCCCCAAAACCCAAAATATATTAAAAGTGGTTAAAAACCTATTTTAATTCTTGTATTGCATTCTTAACTCATACACATTGGATTTGACTCTACTTTTTAATATAAAAATCTAAATTTTAAACAATTGCAATCAATTAATAAAAAGTCTGAACATAAAAAGGGTCTTTAAAAAATAAAGGAGTAAAAACAATGGGATGGAGATTCATGTTTAACACGTAGGAAGACATCCTTGCTCCTTGGGGTCCAGACACGGGACAGGTGGCGGACTAGGCTCGTAGAATTGAAGAGAGACGAATGGACCATGTGTGAGGGAAAAGGATGAAAGATACAGGGGGCATGGGAACCTGACTTCGGGGGCAGCAGCCCTAGGAAGTGAGTTTCGATTCTCCCCTCGCTCCCCTTTCCCCTCAGCATCTAGCTTCTATGAGAGGGAGAGAAAATGAGAAATAGGGAGGCTCGAAAAGAAATTGGGGTCCAGAAGCCGGGGGGGAGAAGGGGGGTGCCGTACTCTATACTTAAACACACATCAGCCAACTTTTTCTCCCCCTCCACCCGAAAACTTGAAGACTCATCAGGCCGTGTGATACGCAGCCAAACAAGCGTATCCGCTAGTCCCAAAAATTGGGCCTTACGAGATTTATTGTGCCTCCAGGTTCTGATTTGTTGCCGAGGTTTTTGGACATTTAGAGGCGTTTTGTGGAGATCTTTTCTTTATTATTTAGTCCGCCATGAATTTATTGGGCCTTATGTCAAAAGTTGTAACTCAATTTTCTGAATGAAAGATTTAAAAAAAAAATTGAATTATTTTTTGTCGTTTACCGGAAGTCTTCTAGAGCTTTAAAGGATGAATTTCATCTTTGAGAGTCCAAATATTTGAAAATTTTAAAAAACCAATTAACCCGGGGCCTCTTAAGAAGTCGGAAGTTTGGACATTTTTCACGCGGCACTCGAAAGAAGTTTAGAGTTGGGAAAGAGATAAAAATCCTTGAAGAGAGTTAAGAGGGTGGTTTACTGGTTTCTGTGAGAATGACGAAATTCCTCGCATTTCCGGCGAAATTAAAGACTCCAGTGATGGGAGGACATTAGTGGCCAAGTTTCTCAGTTGAAAAATGGAAAAAAATGATTTGTCACTACTGCTAACGAGGATTTCAGCCAGCAAATCGAAATCGATCGAGAGACCGGAAACGGACCGGGTTCGTTTGTTAAAAAAAGGGACTGAATGGCCATCGGAGGTGAGAAGACCCTGTGTATTTATTCTTTAGATTATATCCTTCCACTTCCGATTAATTCGGCATTTTTGAATCACAATAGAGGCTCGAATCAATAAAAGGATGTTTACCCGACTCGTAATGTCAGATTTGAGTCGAGATTTTGGGCCTGATATGTCACTGGTTTGCATATCGAAAGAAATTTCTATTGAAACTACAATTGTAAATCCTTGACAGAAAAAAAACTTGAGGAAATGAAGAAAAAATCGAATGTAAGCAGATGGGCCTTAAGGCCCTTTTTTCTGATGTTTAGTATCTTGTGTCTAAGACAGACAAACACTACATTGGAATTGATTTCTTTGTTTAAACGGGGATTTGATCCTTATTTACCTCGTTATTTACAGTTTGGGCCCTAAGACCCAAAATTTTTAAAAATCATTTTACTCACAATTATCTGCATCGCCGTAAATTAAATTATATCCGGACCGAGTAATTGACTTACTTTACTACATAAGGCCCATTTTAACCAAGACCTCGTAACTGCAATCTCCAAGAAGCAAATCGACCTGAATACCGGGCCTGTACAGGGACGATAAAGCACCGGGGAATAATTAATTTTATAGCTACTCAATTTCCGAGGGAATCGGCTACCGTCGGTCTCGCGAGGGTGAGGCCCATTTTCGTTAGTCCCAAAAAAAGGAGATAAGAGTCTCTCCTCTTTTTTCTCATGCTACCGTGGAGAGTCCAGTAGGATCAGATTTTAGAACGAAAGAGAATCGAGAATAGCGCATGGTAGCGGTATTAAGGAGGAGGGAGAGGGGGGATATTCAGTCTGTGATGAGGCCCCGCCACAGATTTACGACCGACATCCTCTCTGAGCACTACTCGTTTCTTATTTACTCTTTCTTTTTTGTTTTCCTTCCTCTCATTTTTATTCAGTTTTCTTGAACTTCTTACCCCCTCCCCCCTACCTAAAGGGGCCTTAACACGAGAACGATTCCTGTGCAACTGCACTGACTACCTAAGTTTTTTACAAACTTCAGGCAACCCTCGTAAAAACCGCCACGCGACTCGTGTTTTTTGGGCCAAAAAAGTGCCTTCATGTCAGGTTGACAAAAAAGCGATGGGGGGAAGAGAGGAAAACGGAAGTTGCAGGTTTGGGCCTTATTTTCACATGTGCAGAATTTTTTTAAATGAAATTAGTTTAAAATGTAATATAGTGTTAAATTTGGTTATATTTAAGGGTTAGACTTGCGCAGTAGATCATTTTTTCCATTAGGCATGCGCGGTAGATCATTTTGACTACTAGGCTTGCGCAGTGACCTAATTTGGCTAATTTACATGCGCAGTTGATCATTTTGACTACAGGAGATGCGCAGTGAGTTATTTTAGAAGCTATAAACATAACTTCTAAACCCTCCATCCGATTTCTGCCAAAATGCCGAAAATACTATTACTAAAAAACAGAGTCTATTGAACCGAATGTGAAATCAGATCGTGTTTTGAGTAACAACTTTCAAATCCCGTCACAGAGTCTCTCTTGCGAAAGCCATTAACGTTTCTGCCGGAGCGGGACAATAAGGAACGAATGAAAGATTCGATCGTGCATCGTAGAATACTGTCTATCGCTCGAAAGCAAAAAATTCGATTGTGGTCAGCTTTGACACGGAGAGCTACCGGGATCATGTATCAGGGCCGTCGAAAATATTAAAAATATCCGGGGTGTCCCCCACTCATTAAAAAACTTTTAATTCGTTATCCTTCAATTCAGTTATCATACTTTCAACTCTCCTGAGGCAGTTAAAAACTTAAAAAAGCTTACAAAAAATACTGGAAATCAATTTCAGCCCTTTTTATTAGTATTCTTAAGGGTAAACATTTTCAAGATTCTAATTTATCTTTAATACGCCCCTGCTGCATACGTCTCCCCGAACCTGAACCACAGAAGCCGGAGCCGCCCGTAATTGCGAGTAAATTCGAATTGTCACGCGTTATCACGCCGGAGATTGTACAGGATCGAGGAAGGCATCTGAACCAGTCAGTGGTTCTCATCCACAGATCCTTATTCAGTAAAATATAATCAGTCTTATAAATTATTTTTTAAAATTAAAATAAACTTAAAAGAAATTGACTAAATAAAAAATTGAACTAAAATAAAAAAATTCTTTTCATCCTTTTTCATGATGAATCCTAGGGAGTGCGTTCACACCGACTCGAGAAGGCTATCGCGATTCTGGATCCTCTGGATCGCCTCATGCGTCCGCATAGTGGTCCCATTGAAAAAGCGATCTTTTCTGCGTCGAAAACGGACGGACGGACGGTTACATAACTCCGGCCGAGGGTTATTGTGAACTGGCGTGCGATATACATGGGACTTAGAAATTTAGTACATAGACAGTAAATGGGGTATCATGTTCAGTCTAAGGCTTAAGGACTTTTGTTTGGCGTGGGAGGCTGCACTGGCCGCTTCTTGGGCCCAAGGAGCACCTGATCCGACCTAGCCTAACCTAACCTATTCAAAATTCCTCTCGGCCCCGTACATTCGAATTCACTGTGTGACCCTTGCAATTCTCTCGCGAGTCCCCCTCCCACCCGTCTTTTTATTCAAGCCTTCGATCAATTTCTACAAGAAATTCTCTTTTTAAAAGAGATTAGATCTTAGAGGCTCGGGAATGAGATTATTTTCAGAAAAAGGACGAACTTCAATTTTCAGATTTCGAGTTCACACTTAAATAAGTTTTCAAAAGTTATCTGCAGGATTTTACCTTTCATTTTTGCCATTCAACATTGAAAAATCAGGCTTGCTACAAAATCACAACTTCAAAATTACCCGAGTTTCTCTTACCAATTTTTCATTTTCACTGACCATTCTCAATTTTTCTTTCAGCTATAGAAATTTTTGTTTCTAAACTTATTTTAAACGCTTTCAGTAATTTGAATTTTCAATTAAAAAAAAAAAAAAAAAAGATTAATTTTGAGACCAAAAAGTGAAATTTTCAACGAAAGAGTTGGAATTTCAAACAAGAAAGATTTTTCAGTCAATAAAGAAAAAAATATCACACAAAATGTTGAATTTTCAACCAAAAAATATGAATTTTCAAGACATAAAAGACAAGTTTAGAACTAAAATAATTTTTATTTTCATATAAGCAAGATAAAATTTCAAGCCAAAATGGAATAGTTTTGTTTTCAGTTTAGAAAATTAATTTTTAACTAACAAAAAACAATTTTTCACAAAATAGTTGAAGTTTTAACAAAAACAAAAATGAATTTTTAAGCAAATAGTTCAATTTTCAACCCAAAAGATGATATTTCTACAAAAAAGATAAATTTTCAAGAAAATACATGTATTTTCAACTAAAAAGGATAGCTTTTCAACAAAATTAAAAATAGTTACGTTCCCAATTAACAAAATTAAATTTGCAACCAAAGAAAAAAGTTAATTTTTCAACAAAAGGAATTAATTTTTAACCAGATATGCTGATATGGAATAGTTAAATTTTCATTTAAAAAATTGATTTTCATCTGAAATGATGAATCTTCATCCAAAAAACTGAATTTTCAACCAAATAGTTAAATTTTCAACCCAAAAGTTAGTTTTCTACTAAAAGACAAATTTTCAACAAAATACATGAATTTTTAACTGAAAAAGATAAATTTGCAACTAAAAATAGAAGATTTAAATTTATAGTAAGAATAATAAAGTTTCAACAAAATAGTTAAATTTTCAACCAGAGAAATGAATTTTTAACCAAAAAGATAAAGTTTCAAATAAATTCTTTTTACACCAAAACAGACGAATTTTCACCTATAACAGATAAATTTTCAACTTAAAGTAGAATAGTTCAATTTTCAGTAAAAAAATTAATTTTTGACCAAAGAAAATAATTTTTCAACAAAATAGTTCAATTCTCAAACAAGCAGATGAATTTTCAACCAAGAAGATTGAATTTCTATCAAAAATCATAAATTTCTATCAACAAATGCAATAGTTAAATTTTCAGTTAAAAAAATTAGTTTTCAAACAAAAAAACATACTTTTTAACAAAATAGTTGAATTAAAAAAAAACCTTTGTAACTAATATGATAAATCGTCAACCAAAAAAATGTCTTTTCAACAAAGTTGTTCCACATCCAACTAAGAAGTTGAATTTTCTAACAAAAAATATGAATTCGCAGCAAAAAATGCAATAGTTGACATTTTTACCAAAAAATATTTTAATTTCAAACCAAAAACATTTGAATTCGTCCAAAAATGACGAATTTTCTATAAAATTGTAAAATCTAAAGCAATACATTTTCAACCGAATAAAATTACTTTTCCACGAAATAATTCAATTTTAACAATACAGATGAATTTTCAATCAAAAAGATTAAATTTCTATCAAGAAAGATCAATTTTCCACAACAATTATATACTTAGATTTTCAGTTTAAAAAATTAATTTTCAGCAACAAATAATAATTTTCAAAAAAAAAAACTTTTTAACGAAATAGTTCAATTTTGAACCAAAAAAACGTTTTTTAACCAACATAGTACATCAACAAAAAAATGAATTTTTAACAAAGTTGTTCCCTTTTCAACTAAGGAGTTGAATTTCTAACCCAAAAGACGAAATTTCAAGAAAACAGTTGAATTTTCAGCCAAATAGAATGAATTATAACAAAATTGTTGAATTTTCAACAGAATAATCAAAGTAACTTTAAATTCAGTTTTTAAGAATTTCCTGAATCGGTCAGGTTTTCTCTGACATTTCCTGACTAGTTTTAAATTTCCTGACTTTCTGGAATTCCCTGATCTGTAGCAACTCTGAAAATCTTCACAGGTTCATGAAATAACAATTTTATTTTTGTCTTTTTCACGTGATAACTCAATACCTACAAGGCCAAATTACTTCAACCAGGGCTCATTTAACGCAAGATTAATTAAGCTCTCCAACAGTTGAAAAAAAAATTTTAATCTATATTCTAGAAGGTTTTATCAGCTTTCAAAGGCAAGGCTAATTTTGAATATGTCACCCGCTTAATGTGCTTCTTATTTGATAATTGTGTTGGTATATTTTAAGGTTAAACATGCGCAGTAGATCATTTTCACTACCACGCATGCGCAGTAGATCACTTTCACTACTACGCATGCGCACCAGTCTATTTTCAACTATTATCATGCGCAGTAGACCAATTTTACTAGAATACTAGCGCAATCAACTATTTGCGTAACTTAAGTTAATTTCCGTATCAAAAACTATAATATTACGTCAAATTAATTTGTTTAGTAAAAAAAGAATCTAAATCCACTTAATCAAAATGATATTCTACTGAATCGAATCAACGCATTCTTAACCGGTTTTTCCAACTCTCGAGTTTTCGACTTTGCTGCACTTGGGGATGAGAGATACGGAAATTGGAAGACTTTAACGACAAGCGGAAACAAAAATCTCTGCGGCTGGTGAGCGGTGCCGGCTACTCTGATCCACATTAACTAACACAATGAAATACGGGATGTGTATGTGTATGAGAGAAAAATGTGTTAGTGTGCACGTAGCAGCGTCGGGCCCTCACCTGATCACGCACCACGGTAGCGAGAGACCCGTCATTTTTTCCACTCGATTTTTTATTCCTTTTGTGGGCACCCCCCCCCCTTCCCCCTTCCATTTAAGATGAAGGAGCCGTCCTGAAAACATCGGCTTAGATCTAATTTTAATCACTCACCATCGTGTTATTACACCCGAAAATGAGCCACGGCTCTTCCCGGAAATGATCTTTCTAAAGTAGCCTGATACCGTTAACGACTCACAAAATTAGTTATCTGTACCATACTACTAATTACGATACGATAGGGAGCTTAATTTCAAACCCCTTTTAATGGGAAAATAGTTTTGGAATTTTGAATTTCGCGCCACTTTCCAGCGGGAAATTTAAACTGATTGTTTAAATCTTTGATTTTATTGAGGAAATTGATAAATTAATGGTGTGGATGAAAATTCAGGTGAATTTTGTTTTAGAAGCTTAGGCTTAATTAAACTTTTTTCACAGCGAGTGTCATTGAATGCTTGGCCACTTTCTTTGGTGAATGTGGGGCACATTCAGACGCATTGTTGCCGCACAGAAGTCGATTGGCAAAGAGGGCCTCAATGGAAGTCACGTCGGGAGTCGAGAATATTTTACTGAAACTTAATTACTCTCCCATTCAGAAACAGTGTTGCTCGAGAGCAAGCGGCGTCTTGTACAAAAGTATAATTACCAGTCTTTGATGAACCTGAACCGGCTTAATCGGGCCTAAGAGAAATACACTTATAATTTTAAATCTACCGTTAGACTCTTTTTAATGAAAAAAACCACAACGAAATAATTTTCTCCGGAGATTTTGTATCTATTCTATTAAGAAATTAATTTTTGAAATAATTTCAGTATTTAAGAAATCCATTTTCTTTAAATAATAAACAAATTGGACTTTGGACTTTTTTAGGTTAGATTATTTATTCCAAAGTTTGACAAGATTGGACCCGCGCAAGAGATCAATTCTAGTATTGAGCATGCGCAGTGCTTCAATTTTATCATTGCGCATGCGCAATAGATCATTTTCTGAGTTTAAGTATGCGCAGTAGACTAATTCGAGTCCTTTGACTGTGCAGTAGATCAATTTTAACCTTTCGGCGCTTTTTTTCTTTTTCATCACAAAAACAACTCTCCAGCCAAACCTAATTTTAACTAAATTATCATCCAATAACAAAAATCGACCAAACAAACCCCCAAGAGTAAGAATGGCAGAAATCGAGAATCTAGCTCGACAGAATGGATAAACATAGTAAAGAATCCAGATTTCCTTCAACGAATCAGATCACGTGACTTCCTCTTTCCTTTCATTCCCTCCTCTTTTCTCTCCCTCGTCCATAATATTATTCCGCGAATGCCGTGCAGCGCAGTTAACTAGATCCGCTCTGCGGTTTCCGCAAGTTCGCGGGAGAGAAAAGAGTCGAGATCAATCGAGAAGAGAGAGAGAGAAAAAATCTAGGAATGGAGAGAGGAAGAAAAGAGTTAAAGAGAGCTGAAAGAAGTTGCGTGGACCGCGACGAAGATGATATAAAGGGAAAAAAGGGGGGAGGGAGAGAGTGGCTGATGAAGCGAGTGGAACGAGAGTGAGTAAGGGTAAATGATGAAGATGCAGGGGAAAAGGGGGCAGGGAAAGACAGGATGCTGTGCCGTCACGGTAGACTAGCCTCCGGACTTGAATCCTGGCCCTCCGGCTATGGAGGCACATTGCTTCGTTCACTCTCCTTGATTCATTTCCCCCTCCACACTATTTGAGGCACGCACTTTGATATGGTGATAATATATTTCTAGACTTGAAAAAAAATATTGTAGCAGAAAATGCACGCGCGTGAAGCGCGCTTTCAAGTCTCTAGATTTTTATTTTCTAACATTAAACAAATAAACAATTTAAAAAACCATTATTATTTTACAGTTGAATCAAAACCGTTAAAATACAAACACCCAATAAAAATACGAAAATACGAATTTACGCCAAGATTTAGGAAATACAAGTTTTTAAATTTTCACTGGTGGACTGCGGTGGCGTACCTGGTAGCGTACCTCACATGCATTGAGTAGGTTGTGGGTTCAAATCCAACCCACAGTGAATTTTGTAGAACTTACTTTCTCGCGGTTTTTAATTAATTCGCAAAATGAAAAATTGGTTTGTGATAAAGTAGGACAAATCAATCCTCAATCATTAATAATTTTGAGCGGTTTTGAATTGAAAACTTTCCAAATCAAACAATTTTGATTAGATAAAATTTAAAAAAAGGAGCATATTTCGAATGGAATGAAAAGGAATTGAATTTGCATAATTTATGAATGAAAGCGTTTACAATTGAATAATTAAAAATTAAAAATCAAAAACCCTTAAAATTGAAAAATTTTGGGCCAAAATTTTGAAAATTGGACCGTTTTATTGGTATGGAGTTGAAATTGTATAATTTCTAATTCAAAGCGATCAAAATTGAACAATTTAATTTTGAACTGAAGAATCTCGAAATTGAATGATTTTAGATTAAAATTTTGAAAATGGGACAATTTCATAACATTAAAAAATCAATATTTTCAGATTGGAATGTTGAAAATTGGATCATTAAATTATAAGATAAAAAAAATTTACCCTCATTTCCACCGTTAAATATGGAAATATTTTCAATTATAAACCTTTAAAATTCAAACTTAAAGAAATTACTCAATTTCAGATGGTTTAATTTTTACCCCTTTTTATTTTGAACAACACAATTTTTATCTTTTTGATATCAAATCGCGTAATTTTCAACATTTTATTTAGAATTATTATTCAATTTTAAAATGTTCCAATAAAATATTTTTCAAATTTAAATTCTTCATTTTTTCAGATCTTCAACTAAGAATTGGACAATAAAAAGAATACAAAACAAGATCTCTATGATTGAAATTTTTTAAATTGGGCAATTTTTAAGCCTTGCAATTCGAAATTGTTTTTTTATTTGTCTTAGAAAATTTCAATATTTTGTAACATTTAAAAATTGTTAAAAATCAATTTTCAATGTCTAGTTCTAAAATCTACGCATTTTAAAGTCTTTAAGACTTCAGTTTCAAGGCATCATTGATTGAACTGTTTCAGAATTGCGGATTGAAAATTATAATTATAAATTAAAATTGTAGAAATTTTTAAGATGACAAATATAGTATTAATGAGTGTAATATCACACTCAGAAAAATACTAGTCTTGAATTAAATAAACCGTTTCTTTAACAATTTTTTTTCATTCAACCAAAATTATCTTCAAAATTAAGAAATTCATTTGAATAAAAAGCCATTTGATTCAACCGAAGAGATATGTTTGAAACAAAAGAAATTTCTTTGATTGAAACAAATTTTCGGGTAGATTTTTTACTAAAAAATGTGATTTCTGTCAAAAAAAAAGCAGTGTCATTTTCACCGTTTAAAATTGAAAAATATTAAATATTCTGAACCTTTGAAAATTAATTATTCTAAAAACATTGCAAATGATATGCTTTCCGATTTTATTTTAAACTTTAAAAATTAATTAATTCCAACTTGAAGCGTTCAAAATTAAATTCCAAACTTTGTTTAAAAATTGAAGGTTTCTTAAATTAGGACCTCGAAACTAATTCCTTAAAATGTATCCGAAGATTATTATTATTAATTGCCCCGATACGCCGGCCTTGTTTCCCAGTTTTAAGGTTGTATTTTCAAGGGAACAAAATCCTTAAATCTTTCATTTTTGAAAACGAAAAGTCACGATATCCGATTCTTTCAAGCCTCCAATTACAAAAATGAATCTCTCAATTTATCTCGAAAACTTTCCCATCTTTTCTCACATTCTTTAAGCCACCGCAGCGTAACTCCGGTTGAGTTTAAAAACAATTTTTCCCGGGTCAAATTAATTAAACGATCGATGATCCGTGACGAGTGTTCGTTCGATTTTTTGGCTTTTAATTATTGAGTTGAGCAAGGGAATCTCAGGCTCGACGACGCGTGACGTGACTAATTTCTTTCCTTTCGACAAGGGCTCGAAAGTGTGGGAGCTAAACGCTAAACGACTTCAAATCAGTGTAGTGTAGTCCTAAAAGAAAAAGGGGCCTAGCGCCAGAACAGAAGGGGGGGGGGGGGGTAGTGGAAATAACGTTACGAACGAGGTTACGAACTTAGATAACATTTAGAACTTAATCAAACTATATTTTTGAGCAAAAATGCATTTTTTTAATTGAAATTCGGAATTCATTTCTTTTGGTTAAAAATTCTATTGTTTGGTTGAAAATTTAATTATTTTGTTGAAAATGCAAATATGTTTCGTTACAAAGTCATCTTTTTTTCAACAATTCTTTTTGATTCGGAATTCATTTCTTTTGGTTAAAAATTCTATTGTTTGGTTAAAAATTTAATTACTTTGTTGAAAATTCAACTGTTTTGTTAAAAAGTCATCTTTTTTATCAAAAATTCTTTTTGGTTCTGAATTAATTTCTTTTGGTTAAAAATTATATTATTTGGTTGAAAGTTCAAATGTGTTTCGTTACAAAGACATATTTTTTAGCAAAAATTCTTTTTGGTTCGGAATTTATTTCTTTTGGTTAAAAATTATATTATTTGGTTGAAAATTCAAATGTGTTTCGTTACAAAAACATCTTTTTTAGCAAAAATTCTTTTTGGTTCGGAATTTATTTCGTTTGGTTAAAAAATCTATTGTTCGGTTGAAAATTTAATTATTTTGTTGAAAATTCAACTGGTTTGTTAAA
>CAKNYM010044272.1:88448-106118 GCA_932195095.1 Andricus curvator | reverse complement strand
GCTAATCTTACAAGACGGTTGGAAGAAGATACAACAATGGAACAAACCAAATATACAGATGGAACCATTATAGATTAGTATACGAACAAAATTCAACATCTTCTAATTAAATTGTTACCTCTGGTCAACATTTATTAACATTATGTAATATCAAAAGACGGTTGGAAGAAGATACAACAATGGAACAAACCAAATATACAGATGGGTCCTTTATAGATTAGTATACCAACAAAAGTAAGCATATTCTAATTAAATTCTGGTTTGAGCAACATCAATTAATATCAGCTAATTGTACAACACTGTTCGAGAAAGATACAATACGGTTCGAAAAAGATACAACTATGAAACCAATCAACTACACAGACGGGTTCTTTATGGACAAGTATACCAACAAAATTCAACATCTAATTAAATTCTTACTTGATCAACGTCAATTAACATCAGCTAATCTTACAACGCGGTTTGAAGAAAATCAAATAATGGAACAAATGAACTATACAGATGGGTTCTTTATGGACAAGTATACCAACAAAATTCAACATCTTCTAATTAAATTGTTACCTCTGGTCAACATTTATTAACATTAGCTAGTCTTACAAGACGGTTCGAAGAAGATACAACAATGGAACAAACCAAATATACAGATGGGTCCTTCATAGATTAGTATACCAACAAAATTAAGCATCTTCTAATTAAATTCTTAGCTGGTCAACATTTATTAGCATCAGCTAATATTACAAGAAGGTTGGAAGCAGATACAACAATGGAACAAACGAAATATACAGATGGGTCCTATATAGATTAGTATATCAACAAAATTAAGCAGCTTCTGATTAAATTCTTAGCTGGTCAACATTTATTAGCATCAGCTAATCTTACAAGACGGTTGGAAGAAGATACAACAATGGAACAAACCAAATATACAGATGGAACCATTATAGATTAGTATACCAAGCGGCCATACCACGCTGGAAACACCAGTTCCCGTTAGATCACTGAAGTTAAGCAGTGTTGGGCGCGGTTAGTACTTGGATGGGTGACCGTCTGATACTACTGCGTTGCTGTTGGCGGTGGTGGGTGTGGTGAGCCCACACTTGTAGTTATTTACTACAAGAAAACTATCCACCTAGAAACACTACCCGAATCGGGTAGTGTCACGCTTACCCCTTGAGGCTCGCCGAAAGGGAAATGGCTTAATGGTATACATACCAACAAAATTAAGCATCTTCTAATTAAATTCTGGTTTGATCAAAATCAATTAATATCAGCTAATTGTACAACATGGTTCGAGAAAGATAGAACAATGAAACCAACCAACTACACATACGGGTTCTTTATGGACCAGTATACCAACAAAATTCCACATCTTCTAATTAAATTGTTACCTCTGGTCAACATTTATTTACATTAGCCAATCTTACAAGACGGTTGGAAGAAGATACAACAATGGAACAAACGAAATATATAGATGGCTCCTTCATAGATTAGTATACCAACAAAATTAAGCATCTTCTAATTAAATTCTGGTTTGATCAACATCAATTAATATCAGCTAATTGTACAACACGGTTCGAGAAAGATACAATTTTTTTCACACTCTTTTCCCTATTCCCCTATTAAAAAATTCATTCATGTTTAACCTAGAAAAACAATATATTTGAGCCCTAAACAATTTCATAACATCACCAGGGTCATACTGCCCAATTTCATATGAAATAGGTCAGCTTTTACTTTACAAAAGAAAAAATTTAATTGATACATGCATTAGAGGAAGAAAATAAAAATCATTCGGCAATCGCCCTCTTCGAACCCGTTCCCCTTCTCCATTAGCATCGGTTTTCTTGTTTTATCTGAATAACGAAATTGAAAAAAAGATTCTACAGATGGGATTTCGTTTTCCCATGGAATGGACTAAAAATAACTTTTCAATAAACTATCCACAATAGTTTATTTTCCGGTATAGAGATTTAGATCAGTCTTTTAAACAAATTTAATTTAATTGATTTAATTTAATAAACAAATGCATATTTTACCTATTTTTAAACACATAATAGTTATTTTTCACTAATATCAAACATTATCATCTATCAATAATTGTGTTTTTTATACAAAAATATTAAGTAATTTTTAAATAATTGATGAGGTTATTTTAATTTGTTTATTATCTTTGCAATTTTTACAAATATCCAATGAGTCGTAATGAAATATTGTTTTGTTTTTCCATTGTGATTGAAAAACACTGAATATTGTGTATCTAAACGCACTACATAACTGAACCAAAATATACAATTTCAACAGTTTGATTTATTCGACAACATGTTTATTCACATTAAAAATAAATCATTCCATCTAACTAACAAATTTTTATAAAAATTTCAGGAGATTTTTATTTTTCTCCCACACGTTCAAAATACTAAGAAAAATATCAGCCAGACAATAAATCAGCGACATTTTCCTCATTTTTCTTATTCTTTGGTCACTGATATAAAAGAAATGTAACTTAGCTGGTTTCATTTTTTATCTCAATTACGAATATTCTTTCATTTTCAAGAATTTTCTGCATATTCTGGAATGTTTTTGTCTTTCATGGAATATTCTGAAATGTTATAGAATGTCATAGAATTTTTTAGGGCGGTCTAGAATATTCTTGAATATTATTTTACTTTTAAAAAATTATTTTAAAAAAATTTTTAATGAATTACTTTTAAAATTATTATACATTATTAACTTTCTTAACTTCTTCAGAAATTCCTCAAATGTTCTAGAATATTCTAGAATGAGTATTAATTAGTATAGAGAGCACAATTTTTATATTTACCAATAGGATTAGGAAAAACAAAAAAGATGAAGCACAGAATACCAGTCACGCTTTTCATTTTCAAAAAAAGGAAATTCTTTTATGAAGATTTTTTATGAGATTATAACTAATTATTAATATTTTTCAAAATTTTCGAAAATATACACTAATCACTATCATATTCGTCATTCTAAATATTTGCATGTCATTAGTCTATTTCTCCCACTCTCAAGTTGCAAATATACTTCAGATTTATGACATTATTATGTAAAATTTAAAAAGACCAAAATTAATTATTACGCAATAGAAAGATAAAAAGCTAATCTTGCGTTTAAGGTAGTTCTGCAAAAATCAGGTCGAAAAAAAAAGGTTTTTCATGATTTTAAGAATTGAAATTTTATTATTAGTCATTACTGATGAAAGAAAAAAAACATGATTTTTTATGAGAAAAGTTTAAAACTTACAAAAAATAATTATTTGAAGAATAGTTTTTCTAATTGAACTTTTTCTTACTGTCGCTTCCTACCAATTTTTTAAAAATGCTTGAATTTTTGAAATGTTGAAAATAAGTAAATAATCTTCAAATATAGTTATTTGTTTAAAAAATGTTTTCTTTTAAAAAATTTTTTGTAACAATTTCAGCCGACAAAAAATTTATTTTCAGGTTGAAAATTCAACTATTTTAGTAGAAAATGAACTTTTTGTTGAAAATTCATCTTTTTTGATTGAAAATTCGTTTTTTTTTTGGTTGAAAGTTAGTTTTTTTTGTTATTGAAAATTAATTTTTTTAACTGAAGATGTAACTATTCCAATTAAAAATTCATCATTTTAGTTGAAAATGCATCTCTTTGGTTGAAAGTTTATCCATTTAGTTGAAAAATGATATTTTTCAATTGAAAATTCATCTACTTGGGTAAAAGTTGAACTACATTGTTAAATTTTTTTTTTGCTTGAAGGCTTATTTCTTTAGTTGTTATGTTGAAAATTCATGTTTTTTTTAGCTTGAAATACATTTTTGAACTGAAGATGTAACTTTTCACATTCAGAAATGCAGAATCAATATTCATTGACTCTTAGCCAAAGAAAAGTTTCTTTCTTTAAAACAAATTTCTCTTTAATTATGGAAATTTCTTTGTTTAATAGAATTTTTTTTTGTAATAGAAATGTTTTTTCTATTTAAAACAATTTTTTTGTCATAATGAATTAATTCAAAAAATTCTGGAAAAGTTAAAAAAATTTCAGAATTATCAGACCATTTTTTAGGAATATTCAAGTGTATCCTAGACTACTCTAAAATATTTTAGATTCTATAACATTCCAGAATATTCTATAATAGACCAGATAATTGTACAATTTTCAGCCAACTTTTAAAATAAAAAATTTTCAATCTAATTCCAAATGATTCTGGAAGTTTCGAGTTTCTTCAGGAACATTTTAGAATATTCTACTGTAGAACATTCCGAAACATTAGAGAATAATATAGGAAATTTTCGTGCATTTTATTTAATAAAAATTTTATCGCAATATTTTACTACGACTGATTGAATATTATTAACAATTTATAAGATAATAAACAAATTGCAATAACCTTATTAATTGTCTGTTGATAAAATTAACCAAATCGATAGTTGCTATTGAAAAATTATCTTTAGTCCATTCCATGTAAAAAAATCCCATCTGTCCAAAAATATAGCTAAAAAATCCATTTTTTCATAAGTTCTTTTATGATAGAACATTATTACGAATAATTATTGTTAATAATATTTAATAAGACCACATGAAATATTGTTAATACAATCAAATTTTTACAAAAGAAAATATCTGTGAGTCTTGTTAATCCTACAAAAAAATTTTTATTTATTTATTCGTTTATAACATATTAACAGTTTTTTTTATAATTTTCAACATTTGAAAAATAAAGTCCAATTTTGTATAGAAAGATAAAATGTTACGTTTTTCAATAAATATTGATCTTTCTATATTGCGTAATAGCAAAGTTTGATAAGATAAGCGAATGTTAAATATCTTAAAACATTTTAAAGAATATACACTATTGGTAGACTCTTTTCAAAATTCTTTATAAGTGGGTTTCCATTTTTTTCAAAAAAATGAAGAGCGTGATTGGTATTTTGTGCTTCATCTTATCCGTTTTCCCTAATCCTATTGGTAAATATAATAATCTATAATATCAAAAGCAATTTTAATTGCAGTATATCTCCACATCTATAAATTAGTATTCATTCTAGAATATTCTAGAACATTTCAGAAAATTCTGGAAAATAAAGTTCCAGGATTTTTAGATAATTTTTCAGAATTAAAAGAATATTCAAGAATATCCTAGATCACCCTAAAATATTCTATAACATTCCAGAATATTCTATAAGAGACAAGAAATTTTCATAAATTAGTTAATTTCACTAATTAATACAGTGAAATTTGACTCATTCAATTGGAGATAAATGATCCACTAAAGATTGCTAGAAAATTACATTTAAAATAAATAATATTTTCGTAATTTATGGCGTCAAGTAAATGTGCGGAGATTTAGTTAACATAACAGTTTTTTTTTGTTGATAAACATATATTTGGTTCATTATTGCTGGTATTCGAATTGGTAAATAATTCTTAGATATACTTTTAAATGTTTTTGCTATTAGCCATTAATTATAAGATTAATTGTTGAAGAGTCTTAGTATTAAAATAAATAACTTTTATAATGGTTTTTTTAATAACTCTTCAATAATTATTCAATAATTAATCGTTAATACTGAAGAAAGAAAAAACTGTATCTTAATTCTTTGTTCAAAATCTTCAAAAATCTACATTTTCTTTAAACATTTTTTTTAAACTTGACAAAGTTTACGTTACCTTTAATATTTTCAAAACATTCAAATATTCTTTAAACTTACTCAAATTTTTCTAAATTTTTCTAATCTTGCAAAATTGACAAATCTTTCTTTAAAATCTTTTATATTCTTATTCGAAATTTTAGGAAATCATTCCCATGAATCTCAAGAAAAAATATTTATTCTCTTGAAACCTTTCGAAATTCTTAAACCACTTTTTGAATTTGTTTCGAAATCTTAAAAAATCCACATTTTCTTTACAATTTTTTGAAATCTAAATATGTTTCCAATCATTCAAATTTTTCATTAAACTGAAAAAAATTGTAGAAACTGCTAAACCTTCTAAATATCTTTTAAAATTATTCGAATTCTTCCCAAAATTCAAAAAAGTTCTACATAATTAAAAAAATTGCATTAAAATCTTCCGGAGTTTGTTTTGCAGTTTTTAAAATCCTTTGAAATTTTATTAAATTTTTTTAAGTATTCTCTTAAAATTAATTTTTTTAAATAAAAAATCATTTTAAATTTTGTTTGAAATGTTTTTTTTTTCAAGATTTAAAATATTTTCGAATCTTTTCAAAACTTTAAAATATCTTTTGAAATAATTCACTATTCCTAAAAAAAATTAAGATCCTGCAAATTTAAAAAAATTATAATACAATTTTCCAGATTCTTTTTCGACATAATTTTATGAATGTCCCCTTTTTGAAAATTCCCCAATTTTGTTACAAAGTCATTCTTTTTGATAGAAATTTAATCTTTTTTGATTGAAAATGTAACTACCAGATTGAAAATTTATTTCTTTGGTCGAAAATGTCACTATTAGGTTTAAAATCCTTTAAAAATTTATCGTTTTTGTTGAAAATTCATTTTTTTTTTTGTTAAAAACTAGTTTTTGAATCGAAAATTATTGTTGTTAACTGAAAATTTAATTAATCGTTTTTAAGTTGAAAATGGTTCTGTTTTAGGTGACAATTCAAGTATTTTGTTGAAAATTCGTCTTTTTTGGTAGAAAAGTAATCTGATTAGCTCCCTCATTAGTTGAAACTTAATTTTTTTGCTTAAAAATTAATTTCGTTCGTTGAAAATTTAACTATTTTATTGCAAATTAGTTTTTTTGTTGATAATTTATTTTTCCAACGGAAAATTTAACTATTCTATTTTTGGTTGAAAATTGCTCTTTCTTAGTTGAAAAGTCATGTATTTTGTTAAAAATGTGTCTGTTTTGGTAAAAAATTAATATTTTGGGTTGAAAATTTAATATTTTGTTAAAAATTCATTTCTTTGGTTGAAGATTGATGCATTTTAGTTACAAATTTATTTCTCCAATTGAAAATTTGAATATTTCATTTCTTGTTGAAAATTCATCTTTTTTGATAGAATCTTCTTGGTTGAAAATTTAGTTATTTGGTTAAAAACTAATTTTTTTTTGTTCAAAATTCATAACGTTTGTTAAAAATTCATTTCTTTGGCTGAAAATTTACCTATTTTGTTTTTAAATGTAAATTTAGTTTCTTTAACTGAAAATGTAGCTATTACATCTTTGCTTGAAAATTTATATTTTTTAGTTGAAAATTCATTTATTTTCTTGAAAACTCATATTTTTGGGCAGAAAATTCAATTATTTTGGTATAAAATTAATATTTGTGGGTTGAAAGGTCTATTATTCAAATTTTGGTTAAGAATTTATCTTTTTTGGTTCAAAATTTAATTATTTTGTTGAAAATTCAAAGATTTGATTAAAAAGTCATCCTTCTCAATTGAAAATTAGTATATTTTGTTTGCGGATTCAACTAATTTGTTGCAAATTCGTATTTTTTGGTTTAATTCAACTATGTTTGATTAAAAATTAAAATATTTTTTGTTGGAAATATCAACTATTAGACTTTTTGTTGAGAATTTTATTCATATTTTTGTGGAAGGTTCATCACTTTGGTTGAAAATTAAACTATATTGTTGAAAATTCCTTTTTTCTTGGTTGAAAAATGGTTTCAAATGAAAATTTAACCCATTAATTGTTTGTTTAAAATTTATTTTTTTAAGATTGAAAACTCAATTTCTTGATTGAAAATTCATGTATTTTACGTATGTATTACATAATTTTTTAATGACCTCTTATAAAATTCTATATTAATTTTGTCACTAAAAGTGCTTGAAATAAATTTAGAAATAAACATTCTTTTTCATTAACAGTATTAATTTCTTATGTGTAAGTTTGTATTTATACAAATTTTAGAAGGGTCAGGGAAAATGAAGAATGGGTCAGGGAAAAGTCAAGGAATTTCGAAATATGGATTTTGTATCAACCCTGATTTGGAAAAATTCTTAATAATTACAAACTGTTTAAAAATGGGTGACGTTAAATTCGTTAAAAATTTTGATTTCGATTTTGTTCGTTAGAAAAAATAAAAAAAATTGATATTGAAACCGAAGAAGAAACGGATACGGAAACAAAAAAAGAGACTAAAATGAATACCACTAACTTCACAGAAAAAACAGAAGATAAACTTTACATCGATTTTCGACGAAAGCTTCTTTGCAACAAAAATTAACTTCAAAAGATAAACTTTACACAAATATCGGTTAAACTTTCTTTTGTTTTTCCATGACAAAGACATGTATTTTAAAAGATGCGAAGTTGGCTGAACAAAACTTTATCGCTCTAAAAAATTTCCTGCAACACATTTTATTCTTAGTTTTTTCTGTGTTGAATGTGCCTTACGACCTCTTCTTGGACTGATTTTTATTTTCTTTCTTTAACGTATCAATTGTTGTTGTGAAGTAAAAACAATGATTTTTTTAAATTAATTTTATAATGAATACAATTTCATAATTTCCTGCTTAAACTTTCTTTTTTCAGACTTAGCTTTGCCACATAAACATGATGCAGTTCATCCTTTTCCCATTGAACTTGATGTTTCTTACTACGAAAATTTATTTCATCCAAATATGATTTACCACGTACCATCAGGCTTTTGTGAAGTAGGAACTGATGAGAGTTACCAGTACATCATTGGAATAATTATGTCTGAGCGTTTGTGTCCATTCGTGGATGTAGTGGATCCTATCTCGGATCTTAATAATGGTGCTGGTAGAGTTAAAATACGCATAGATGGCGATCATGCCAACGTGACTGTACCAATATCGAATCAGGATCCTCTGAATAATCTGTTCCGTAAGAAATTCGGACCAAAACACGTCCAAATTGCCCACATACATGAATAATTCAACTTATAGGTGTACATAGGAAAAAAATATATAAGCTGTCTGTTGATACCAGTAGATTACTTCACTCATTACACTGTTAGAAATTTTTGCAATTTTTGTATACACGAGCATATTAAATTTCCTATATGTCAACTAAATTCATTACACTTTGCAATTTTAGTATACTTACGTATACTAATTTTTTTATGAAGTTATATGTATACTAAATTTATTAAGTGTACTATAAGTTTCTTTGATGTGTATAAATTTCATAGTTTCTGTATACTAAAATTCATATACGTGTTTACTATATTCAGCTGCGCAAGCGCGTTTCGATTTACGCGAGTCGGGCAACGTGGCCGGTGGCAGGCTCGTATGTCGCTGAATTTGTTTGAGTTTCTTTAAAAGGTATGTTTAATTTATTAACTTAAATGTAGCTCAACGATATGATTATTTGAAAATTAAAACTTTGTTCTTCAATTTCATTTTTCATCTGATCATGTTTACAGATGATGAAGACGCAACCCACGCGAAACGGAACGCGTATACTGAATTTAGTATATGCGTATACTAAATTTCGTATACATGTATACTGAATTTACTATGCGCGTATATGAAATTGCATGTACCTGCATACTAAATTCAGTATATGCATATACTAAATTTACTGTACGTTGGTATACTATATTTAATTTCATGTTGTGCATTCTTGCTTCCATTACATGTATACTAAATCTAGTACAGATTTTTCTAACAGTGTAGATGATATTTGAAGTATATTAAACGCGTAACGTATGATATCCTTTCGAGATATTAGGCTTAACAATCACAGAAAAAACAGAAGTGAATTTTTGTTGCGAGTAATTTTCAAGTAGATAAAGCAAGAATGGAGTAGTTGACATGGTAACCATTTCCCATGTGGTGGGTAAATCTTAACACGTGAAGTTAATTTTTGTTACAGGAAAAAATTACTCTGAAATCGCTGTAAAGATTACATTCTGTTTTTTTTTTGTGATATTTTTATGTTAAACTGAAATTTCCGAGATGTTAGGCTGAAACATCCAAAATTTTAAAGTCGTCCGAGTGCCGGAAAACGCCATACCTCAATCGACCACTTCCCTCGTGGAACTAATTTTTACAAGAAAGTACAACGTTTCTACAACTGTATTTTTTTTTTAAAACATGTTCTTTTTTGTAAAAAATGTACAAAATTTAACAAAAACATGCAGTTAAAAATAAATAGCTATTTTTGTTGTTGTATTTTCTTGTAGAAAAGTAAAAAAATTAACAATAAAGTACAAGTTACTACAATTGAAAAATTTGTATAACTTTTTATGAATATTTTTTTGTACTTTGTTGTAAAAATCTACAAACTAACAATATATATATATATATATATATATATATATATAAAATTAATTTAAAAAGAATATTTAATAAGATTTCCAAAATTTTCAAAAAAGAATCTGGAACATTTTAATTTAATTTTTTTACTTTTGCAGTATTTTCAAAAAACTGTAGGAAAAATTCGAGTTCCAAGCTAATAAAATTATTATTAGAATCCTGAAAAATTTTTAAATGTTATTTTTTAAACAAATTTTTAAGAGAATATGTAAAAAGATTTCAAAACAAATTTTAATGTATAAATTAATTTTTCTAGCTCAAAATTGCTTAACATGATATAATATTGAAAATTTATGAATTTTTGGATTCATTCTTCAAATCATAGCTTCGAAAATGATAGCGTCGATTTCTATTTTTTTTTAAATTTTTTTTTTATTATTTCAACTGTAAAATGTATAAAAGTTAAAAATTGAAATTTTGCAGTTTAACAGCTTTTAATTAAAAATTTTTCAATTGAAGAGTTTTAAAAGCTTTCATTTTATACGCGAAAATTACTGAGCGTTTGAATTCACATTTTTTAAAGCTTTAATTTGAAAAGTTTGAAATTCAAAAGTATTCCACCTTGAGTATTTTAATTTGCGGTTCAGTTTTCATAACTTCAAATGAAAAAAAATTATTTTCAAGAGTTTGAATCTTTTAATTTCAATGACTGTGATCAATTCTCTCTCAATTGTTCAATTTTTATTTGCAGTAAGAAAGTTCATCTTCTTCGACTTAGGATGAGAAATATTAAAAATATTGTAATGACATAATTATAAATATGGTGTCCAATCGATTGCTGTATATTTTAAAAAAACTTCAAAGGTAAGGTTTTTTTTTTTTTAATAACGATTGTTCATTATTATCTTTTAACATTCGACCATTCCTTTGAAGTGTAAAAATAGAAGCTATTTTGTAACAGCGATCATGTACACATCCTAATTTAAAATTATCTCATTGCAATATTCTAAATATTTGTCATCCTAGGTCGAAAAAGAACAACTTTTTGGCTTCAACTGCAGTAAAATCCTGTAGATTCTTGTAGTTGTATTTTTCTTGTAGAAAATTAAAACTACAATAAAATACAACAATGTACAAAAGAATACAAAAAAAGTACAAAATTCGTCTCAATACTAAAAAAAAGTTGTACTTTTCTGTAATTTTGGTTGTAATTTATTGTATTTATTTGTAGAATCATGTGAAAATAGTTTCAGTTTTCTGTACTTTTTTGTACAAATTTTTTTACCAGGGTTGATAAAGCTTATAGTCAATTTCGTGGAAATTGCTCGCGACATATGTTCTTCACTTCATGAATTATAAAGTCAATGTTTCGTGTCGTATGTAAACTTGTTGAAAAATTGTGAATAATAATATTTTGGTCGCAGGATAGTAACACTAATGCTGTAAATTGTTTGCACATAGTAAAATAATTGATAAAAGTGATGTTTCGTCTTCAAAAACACCTTAGAGGTAAAAATGCTCTGCGTTGTATACTTGCGTATATCTGTTAATATACACAGAATTTAACCTTTAAGATCTGGATGGCTGTCCTATAGTTAAACTAAACATAAAAGTAACATAAAAAATCTGTATGTTTAGCTGCACTATCTTACACTTTCAATATCTACTATTGAACATCCTATTTTGCGTGTAATTTCTTCGCACATGGAATTATTATATTTACAAATGAATTTAAATAAAGTACGACGAAATTAATTTTTACTTTAATACCTTTTATTTGTAAAAAAACAATCTGCACACATGGTGCACATTAATCAATTTTCGCAGAACTTTGAAAATTGGAATGCAATTTTTCAAAAAGAATCGAAAATAGCTATGCATAAATATCAATGTTTACACCTTTTATTCTGAAAAATGTTAATTCGTTATTGAAATATACAGTAAATGATGTAAACAAACGATTTTTTTCCGTGTCTAAGATCGAAAAGGATAAGGAAAAATCCTAGTCTATGCCTCGTCTATCAATTTTCATATCTTTCTATCACTTTTTATCCAGCTCAACATCTATCTTCTTTTATCTTCTTGTCAATATGCTTCTACATTCAATCCTCTTCTATATTTTGTATCACATTTTCAATCCAGATTTACGGCTATCTTTTTCAATTCCATTTTCTCCATCCCTACATATCCCACGCCTATTTTTTCCTATCTCTTTATCAATCCAGATTCACACCTATGATACTATCCATTTTATTCCCCACTTCTCTATATCCCTTGCCTTTTCCCGGTTATGTTTTTCTATCTCTTTCTCAATCCAGATTCACACCTATCATTTTCAATCCCGTTTTCTCTATCTCAGTCTCTCCATTGTCTATCTACATCTATCATTTTATATCATATTGTGAATATAGTACTACTATCCCTTTTAATTCCCACTTCTCTATCCCTTGCCTATTACAGTTTAGCCTGTCTTATTTAGCCATTGTTTATTGAAACTTTCGTCAAAATTTTAAAATTAATATTCTTCATTTTTTTATTCTTATTTAATTATTCAATATATAATTTAACGTTAAACAAATGCCCAACTAAGGTTGGGGATAAATGGCACAATGTTGGGTCAAAGAAGCATTAGTTTTGTAAAAACGACATAAGGTTGGGGAAAAGTTGTATAAGGTTGGGGCAAAGTGGCATAAGTGTTGGGGTAAAGTGGTATAAGGTTGTTGCAAAATGGTATAAACTACATCTTTTCGACATAAATAGTGTGATTAATTTTTTTTCTGAAAGAAGATCTTCTTCCGCTCCGCTGGGAATCGAAACACAAAACTTCCGTCTGAAAAGACGTTAAAAAAAAATCTGTTATTCTCGGATGATAATACAGATTCCTTGATAAATAGTATGTTTAAAAAAACACAAAGATTTCAAATTTCGTTTATGTTTGTATTTTTCTCAAAAACGGTTGGTTATAAAAAAAAGTTACAAAACATAGAAGATGTAATTTTTCTAGATTCTAGAAATTAAGTTTATTTGGTTTCGTAGGAACACCTCCCAATTTTTCTCCGATTGTTTACATAATGACAACTATTTTCTTGTTTTTTATTCCCCCGATGATGTAGCATCAGCTATTTTATAAATTTAATATGTTCTGGACTTTCATTAAGTTTAGTAATTAATGTTAAATACGTTAAATTCTTGTCAACGAATCTTCCATTCTTCAGATATCAATACTGTTTGCTGCATAATTTGTTCTTACAACTTAAATTTTTAATATTTCAGTTTATAGCATCATTTCTATAATAAAATAGATTCTAGAATGCAAGGAAGAATTGTAATTATTGAGGAATAGCAATGTTATTTGCAAAGTCATTCTTGCTCGGGCGGTCGGTTTTGCCCCGGTCTATCGTATGTGGGCAGTATAAACATGTTTTGGCCCGAATATTTTTCGGAACAGAGTATTGAGAGGATCCTTATTCGATATTGGTACAGTCACATTGGCACGATGGCCATCTATGCCTCGATCTATGCGTATTTTAATTCTACCAAAATTATTATTATGATCAGCTAGAGGAGCTACGAATGGACACAAATGTTTAACTATAATTATTCCAATGACGTACTCGTAACGCTCATCTGTTCCTACATCCCAAAAGCCTGCTGGTAGGTTATCAATCATACTTGGATCAAATAAACTTTCGTAAAGATGAACATTAAGTTCAATGGGGCGAGGATGAACTGCAGCAGGCTTATGTGGCCAAACTAATTCTGAAAAAAAGTTTAAGCAGGTAATTAATTGTTCGGTAAATTTATTATAAAATTAATTTCCTAAATCATAGTTTTTGTACTTCACCATAAAATGGGACTAAACGGCTCGCTTTTTTCTGGGTTTTACAGTAATGTCTAAGAAGGAAATTAAATTAGGTATTGATGCTTCATAACTGGGTGTGTACTAACCAGGAAGTAGCCAGGAATTAAAATAAAATCGGGAACATAAATTCGACAAATTTGAATTATTATTCGGGTTAGCAATTGTGAAAAAGAAAACAATCGTTTGATCCTAAAATTGATTATTCAGAAAAAGAGATAATTTAAAAATAAAATTGCGGGCGAGTCAGTTTTCCCCGCACGCGCTGCTTAGCGCCATTTTATGGTACAAAAAAATGGATACATTAGAGAAAGAAAATAAAAGTCAGTTCAAGAAGAGATCGGCAAACAATTAAAATTGCACTTTATATTATAGAATATTATATTTACCAATAGGATTAGGGAAAATAAATGAGAGGAAAAGAATACCAATCACGCTCTTCATTCTCTTGAAAAAAAAGGAAACCCAGTTTTAAAGAATGTTGATAAGAGTATAACTAACGAATATTCTTCAAAATCTTTTCAGATATATATTCGCTCATCTTATACGCCATTCTAAATTATTTGCATATCATCAATCTCTTTATCCCACATTAAAATCTCAAAAATACTTTAGATTCGTGACATCATTATGTACAATTTAAAGGGATAAAAATGATGTATTACGCAATAGAAAGATAAAAAGATAAGCTTACGTTTTAACTGTTTTAATTGACTCAAGACTTTTCAAAATCAGTCAAAACATTTTATAAGAATCCTTAACTAAACTAAACTTCTTTCGAAATAGCTTCTTTTAAAATTGACAAAATGATTTCATTCTGGCTCATTTGATAAAGAATTCCGATAGTAGTAGTGTCAGTAATATAAATTAATATTAACACGAGAGAATCCTGTTTAGTAATATATTTTTTTGTAATTAATATGTAGTGGAAAAGCGTCAATGCAGCGTCTGTAATGTTTCGTTTTCCTAGTGTGGTACTTCTGTGCAGTGCCTATACCCCATAAGATTATATCTTAATTTGGATAATTTTTTTTCTCTTGCACCTAACTTTGAAGCTTTGCATAGGCCGAGTATCCTTTTAACTTGAATTATTACCGTATGCAGGCAGCATAAACATGTTTTGGCCCGAATATCTGGCGGAATCGACTATTAAGAGGATCCTTCTCTGGTATTGGTACAGTTAAGTTGGCATGATAGCCATTTATGCGTATTTTAACTCTACCAAAATTATTATTAAGATCAGCTAAAGGAGCCATGAATGCACACAAACGTTCAGCTATAATGATTCCAATGATTTACTTATAACGCTCATCTGTTCCTACATCCCAAATTGCTGTTGGTATGCGGGAAATTATACTTGGAATTATTGAAGCTTCGTAATAATGAACATCAAGTTCAATGGGAAGAGCATGAACTGCGTCATCTTTATGTGGCCGAGCTAATGCTGAAAAAAGAAAGTTTAAGTAGTAAATTCATTATTGTATCAACTATAGACTTTAAATGTTATACTTTTTCAACGATGAATCCTTGTACCAATAATTTGACCCTGCTGAGGGAAAATCAAAAAGAAAAGAAAAACCAAACATTATTGCCAAGTGTAATGAAAGATTAGCACACAATTTCTGGTAATTAATTACCCAATACGTAATTTCCTCTGATTTTTTTTTTTCATTTTCAAGATTTTGTTCACCGACAGTTAAATGTTTTTAAATAAAAATGAGATCTGATAGATCGTTTTCTTTTACGTATATTTAACTATTTTAAAATCATTAATATCTATTTGAAGACAATAGTTTTCGTCTGTCCAATTACAGAATATCATTGATAAGTATCTTTAGCTGATTTAGTAAAATTTCCAAGATCTTGGCTACAAAAATTGTATCATTTACTTTTTTATTGAAATGTCAAAGGTTGCAGACATATGCTCATTCCATAGTTTTGCTTTTCAAAAATCTGCCTGATTAGTTAGATGGATTTTAATTTTTCCGAATGGGAAATAAATATACTGCAATTCAAATTTCACCTAATACTATAGATTATTATATTTACCAACAGGATTAGGGAAAACAAATAAGATGAAGCACAGAATACCAATCAAGTTCTTCATTTTCTTGAAAAAAAGAAAACCCTGTTTTGAAGAATTTCAATAAGAGTGTAACAATAATGAATATTCTTCGAAATGTTTCAAGATATATACTAGTCGTTATCTCATTCGCCATCCTAATATTTGCATTTCATTGATCTATTTTTACCACACTTAAGTCGCAAAGTGACTTCAGATTTATTAAATTATTATGTACCTACAATTTAGAAGGATCAAAATTAATCATTATGCCATATAGAAAGATCAACGTTTATTCAAAAATATAACATTTTATCTTTCTATAAAAAGCTAAGCGTACGTTATAACGCTTTCATGAGTAAACATTCTTTCTTGAGGATTCACAATGCTCAGATATTTTGTTTCTGAAAAGATCACAATAAAAATACAAAAATCCGGTTAACTAAGACAAGATTAGGCATGATCCAGTCAATTAAGGTAATGTATGGCATGATCCAGCCAAACAAGGCAAGATAGTCTATCGATCCTGCCAGCTAAGGCAAGATAATCTAGTGATCCAGCAAGCTAAGGCAATATAAGGCATGATCCAGCCTATTAAAGCACGGTAGTTTAGTGATCCAGCCCACTAAGGTAATATTAGGCATGATCCAGCCAATTAAGGCATGTTAGTCTAGTGATCCGGTCAACTAAGATAAGATTAGGTATGATCCAGTCAATTAAGATAATGTAGGACATGATCCAGCCAACCAAGGCAAGATAGTCTAGTGATCCTGCCAGCTAAGGCAAGATAATCTAGTGATCCAGCAAGCTAAGGCAATATAAGGCATGATCTAGGATATTAAGGCACGATAGACTAGTGATCTGGCAAACTAAGGCAATATAAGACATGATCCGGAAATGGCTTAATGGTATAATAATAATATAATAATCCAGTCAATTAAGATAATATAGGGCATGATCCAGCCAACCAAGGTAAGACAGTCTAGTGATCCAGCTAACCAAGGCAAGATAGTCTAGTGATCCTGCCAACTAAGGCAAGATAATCTATTGATCCAGTCTATTAGGGCACGATAGTCTAGTGATCCTGTCAACTAAGGCAAGATAGTCTAGTGATCCTGCCAGCTCAGGCAATATAAGGCATGATCCAGCCTATTAAGGCACGATAGTCTAGTGATCCAGGCGACTAAGGCAAGATTAGGCATGATCCAGCCAATTAAGGCAATGTAGGGCATGATTCAGCCAACCACGACAAGATAGTCTAGTGATCCTGTCAAATAAGGCAAGATAATCTAGTGATCCAGCCAACTAAGGCAATATGAGGCACGATCCAGCCAATTAAGACACGATAGTCTAGTGATCCGGTCAACCAAGACAAGATGAGGTATGATCCAGTCAATCAAGGTAATGTAGGGCATGATCAAACCAGCCAAGGCAAGATAGTCTAGTGATCCTTCCAGCTAAGGCAAGATAATCTAGTGATACAGCAAGCTAAGGCAATATAAGGCATGACGGGAAACTGAGTGACTGGTTCGATATTATGCAAGGCGTGAAACAA
>CAKNYM010044272.1:21990-47279 GCA_932195095.1 Andricus curvator | reverse complement strand
TATACTATTTGGTCGAAATTAACTTTATGTTGAAAATCCAATTGTTTGGTAGAACATTCATCTTTTTGGCTTTAAAATTCAAAAATTTGATTAAAAATTGTATGTATGTGTTTATTTTGTTGAAAAATCGTCTTGCTGGTAGAAAATTAATCTTCTTAGTATAAAATTTATCTTTTTGGTCGGAATTTCATTTTTTTTTTAAATTCATCTTTTTTTTGTAATAAACAACCTTTTTCGTTGAGAATTTATCTTTTTGGGGTGTAAATTCAATTTTTTGTAGAAAATTTGTCTTTTTGTCTTGAAAATTAAAGAAAAAAAAGATGTAAAATTAAATTATTCGCTTTAAAATAACCTCTTTTGTTGAAAATTCATATGTTCAGATTGAATATTCAAATTTTTTGTAGGAAATTTTTTTTGTTTTGTTTAAAAATTCAACAATTCGATAGAAAATTAAAATATTTGATTGAAAGTTAACTTTTTTTGTTGAAAATTCATTTTCGCAGGTTGACAATTCAAGTGTTTTGTAGAAAATTCGTCTGGTTTAAAAATTCATCTCTTTTTAAAAATTCTTTTATTTTGTTGAAATTTTTTCTTTTTGGGTAGAAAATTAAAACTTCTTAGTTGAAAATTCATTTTTTTAGGTTAAAAATTCAGTCAATTGGTTACAAATTAATTTATTCTGTTGAAAATTGATATATTTTGTTAAAATCATCTTTCTTACTTAAACATTAATTTTTTTGTTGAAAATTCAACTGTCCTCTGGAAAATTGGTGTTTTCGCGTTTGAAAATTAAACTTTAAATTTAAATTAAATTTAGTTTTTGTTTGAAAGGTCTACTATTTGGTTGTTAATGCAACTGTTTGGTTAAAAATGAATTTTGTTTGTTGAACATTCGTCTTTTTGGTTTAAAAATCCATTTCTTTTGGTAGATTTTTTTTTTTAATATAAATTTTTATTTTTATTTAAAAGAATTTATTCTCCTATTTTTGTAAAAAAATCACCCTATTTCCCCTGTTTTGAGAGCATTTTGAGATTTGTAGTTTGATATATGTGAATCTATAAACGCATGCATAAACATTCATAATTTCATACACGTGGGTATTTCGAATTTTATATTCATGACATCCGCTGAGCGGTAAATAGCACAGTCCTAGATAACTCCTCTTCGATTCAAAATTGATGGTCTTCATTGACCCAATAAGAAATTCACAAGGTAAAATTTTCTGAGAAAAAAAATTCTATTTTTCAATCCAGAATATTGAACAACAAGTAATTTAATTCACACCCTCCTTACTGTAGATATTTTTATTACAATTTTAATTCACAAAAACTGATTCTATTCCTTGAAAGGTACTTTATCATTCTATTTGTCAAATTTTTATTAAATATTATTTAGAAAAAATTGTTTAATTCAAAAATTGACAAATTAAAAATAATTGTACGTATTATTTGTAAATAAAATAATTTATATTAAAACTTGACAAATATTACTTGCTAGTAATATTATTAAACTTACCACTATTTTTGGTTGAAAGTAGATTATTTTTAAATAAAAAGTCTACTAATTATATTTTTCGTTCATAAATAATCTTTTTTTCGTTAAAAATTCGACTATTTGGTTCAAAAATTAATTTTGTTGTTAAAAGTGCAACTGTTTTGTTCAAAAGTCATCTTCTTTGGTCAGAACTTCCCTTATTTGGTTAAAAGTTGAACTACTTTGTTAAAAATTCATTTTATTTTTTAAAGATTTAACTATTTCATTAAAAATTCGTTCTTTTGTTGTTTGATTGAAAATTAATTTTTTTTAAAAGGAAAATTAATTCAGTTTTAGCTGAAAATTGATTGCTTTCGGTTAAAAATTCAATACAGTTTTCTTTAAGAATTCATCTTTTTTGGTTGAAAATACATCTACTTGATTGAAATTTTAACTAATTTGTTAAAAGTTTATCCAATTGGTTGAACATTTTAACTATTTTATTGAAAAGTTGGTTTTCTTGTTGTTGAAAATTAATTTTTTTAACTGAAAATTTAACTATATTTCATTATTGGTTGAAAATTGATCGTGTTTAGTTGAAAATTCCACTATTAAATTTTTCATTGAGAATTCATCTTTTTTAGTTAAAAAGTAAACCTACTTGTATAAAATTCTTTTTTTTTTGTGAAATTTTTATTATTCTGGTAGAAATGTCAACTATGTGATTGAAAGTTGAACTGCTTTGTTAAAAAATTTATTTTTCAGTAGATTTATTTATTTTATTGAAAATCTGTTCTTTTTTGCTTGAAAATTAACTTTTTTATTATTATTATGGATTTAGATTCTTTTAGTGAAAAATAATTTTTGTTGAAAATTTTAATATTTTGAAAAAAATCCAAATTTTTGGCTTGAAAGTTCAAATAATTTATTAAAACTTCGCCTTTTGGGTTGGAAATTATTTTTTCGGTTAAAAATTCATATTTTAGGCTTGACAATTCAACTGTTTTATTTAAAATTCTTTTTTTTAGTTGAAAATTCATCTCTTTGGTTGCAAATTGAACTATTTTTTTCAAAATTCATTTTTTTGGTTGAAAATTAATTTTTTCTTCTGAAAATTTAACTATTCCTTTTTCGGTTGAAAATGTATCTTTTTTATTTGAAAATTCTACTAGTTTGTTGAAAATTCACCTGTTTCAGTTGAAAGTTCAACTACTTGGTTGAAAGTTCTTCCAATTTGCTAAATATTCTTTTTTGTTTAAAGATTCATCATTTCAGTTGAAAATTTTTTCTTTATTTGGTTGAAAATTGAACTATATATTTCAAAATTAGTTTTGTGTGGTTGAAAATTAATTTTTTTATTTGGAAATTTAAATATTCCATTTTTGGTTGAAGTTAAATCTTTTTTATATTAAAATTAAACTATTGGATTGAAAATGTACCTGTTTTAGTTGAAAATTCAACTATTTTGTTAATAAGTCATATTTTTTGGTCTAAAATTTAACTATTTTGTTGAATTCGTCTTTTTGAATTGAAAATGCAAATATTTAGTTGAAAATTCAACTCTTTTTTGGTTGAAAATTGCTCTTTTTGGCTTAAAATTTCAACTATTGGGTTTTACATTCACTGGTTGATAATTAACTTTTTAATATGAAAATTGAGCTGTTTAACTATTTGATTAAAAATTTATCTTTTTTATTTGAAAATTCAACAATTTGTTTGAAAAATTATATTTTTTAGTTGAAAATTAAACTATTTCGTTACAAATTAAGTTATATTGTTGAAAATTAACTGTTTTGTTAAAAAGTGATCTTTTGGGGTTGAAAATTTAATTATTTTATTGAAAGCGTTTCATATTGAATTCAATATGGTACCTATAAACATTGGTCCAAAAATTTTTTTCTTCGAATTTTCATGTATATCGCCCTTAAATTTATTCGAATCCACACAAAAATAAATTCATTTTTTTGTCGAAAAAAAAATTATCTTTAGAGATGGCTCAAGCCCCATGAAGTTTAACACGTATTTCCCATAAGAAAAAAATACGTTTTTGTAAATTTTATTCAGAATCCTCAATATTAGCTGAATCGAGTTGAAACTCAACATTTTTCTTCACAATTAGCCATATTATACGAATCCAAAATTACTTTTTAAACATCACCCCCATAAGTCTATTTTATAGGGTTCCCAAAAAACACTATAAGTGACAAATTGGATTTTGTTAGTTTTTGGCGCTAATTAACATTTTTTTTCGGTCTTTTTGATATAAATTCTTCCTAATAAATAAAATGTTATTTTCAATTAGAGTGAGCTAATACTTAATTAATGTTAACAAACCTAATTGTTTAAACAATTGATTATTATTGTTAATAATATTCTCTTAGAATAATGCTAGGAAACAGCAGTTTTTTTCAAATAATTTCCACTTTTTGTTCAATTTTCAATTGGAGTGAGTGGGAGTGATTCAAATAGAATATTATTAACAATAATAATAAATTGTTTAAACAATTAATTTTGTTAACTCTAATTAATTATTTACCACACTCTACTTGAAAATTAGACAAAAAGTGAAAAAAATATTTTTAATGTAATTTTCTAGCATTATTCTAAGAGAATATTATTAACAATAATAATAAATTGTTTAAAGAATTATTTTTGTTAACATTAATTAAGTATTACATCACTCTAATTGAAAATTGTACAAAAAGTGGACAACTTTCGAAAAAACCGCAACTAAGAGAAAATTTCTAAAAATAATAATAAATTGTTCAAACAATTTATTTGAACATCTAATTAGAGTATGAAGTGATATTTTATGTACTAGAAACAACTTGCATTTAAAAAACCGCAAAAAATCATAATTAGCGTCAAAAACTCGCAAAACCCATTTTTGCACTTATGGAATTTTGTTGGTACCCTATAAAACAGACTTATGGGGGTGATATTCAAAAAGTAATATTTTATTATATTGGCAATTCTGAATAAAATTTACAAAAACGCTTTTTTTTCAGGTGGGAAATACGTTTTAAACTTCATGGGGCTTGCGCGAAAAAAATGGATTTATTTTTGTGTGCACAGAAAAAACTAAGCATAAAATTTGTTGCAGGAAATTTTTTAGAGCGATAAAGTTTTGTTCAGCCAACTTCGCGTTTTTCAAAATACATGTGTTTGTCATGGAAAAACAAAAGAAAGTTTATCCGATATTTGTGTAAAGTTTATCCTCTGAAGTTAATTTTTGTTGCAAAGAATCTTTCGTCGGAAATCGATGTAAAGTTTATCTTCTGTTTTTTCTGTGTGGCTTCGAACACATTTCCGGTCGATATATGCATGAATGTTCGAAAAAAATGTAACTTAATAAATATTGAGTAAATTAAATTTAATAATTAATTGTTTATACATTTCTATTTAGTATGTTGTGAGTTGTATTAGTAAAAAAAAGCTAGATCTCTCTAAAACAAACAATTGATGTGATCTTTTTACCAATATTAGAACCCGAAACATATGTTTTTATACAAATATTTGTCCTGGTTCTGCTGCACATACGTTTCACGTAAAGCTATATTAATGAATATACAACTCGACATGGAAGGAAGGAGAGTTCTCTCACCCCTAGAACTACCCCAGACTCAGAGGCGCCCCACGCAAGAACCATGATAACCACTAACCAGTAAACCACCCAACCCAAACCCTACGTCGAGACTGATCGTGAGGAAAAAGGAGCCACAAACCTGAGGGGAAAACCTGTCCCTTGTTTGACCATAGCTATTAAACTAATTATTAAATGAATTAATTAAATTCTTCTGCACGAATTCAGCTCACCCTCAAAGGACTTGCATATTATTTCAATCTAGGGCTTTTTCAAGTTCAGTCCCTTTGAGATTACATAAAAAGGGTGTCTAGCGTCCTTGAAAACATTGAAAACCTGGAATTCTCATTGAATTTTTTTTTAACCTTAAAAACCTGGCATTAAATTTTCTTTTCTTTTTTGTTTTTATTGAAATGCGAAAAGTAATTTAAATCTTTTAGTGTGTTATAAAAGAAACATCTCGTTTAGAAGAAATTTGGCTACTGAAAGGTTTCTTTTAATGTATAGAATTCCTGAAAATAAAACAAGAATCTAACGATCAAATTTGGACAACCACCACAACCCGTGTAGAAATTTTGTTATGGCCCAGACCGGGCCCAAACCAGGCCAAATCTGGCCCAGATCTGGAAAACGGACCTGGGCCCGATCGCTGATGAAACACACGGCCCGATCGGAGCCAGATCTGGAGCCAGATCTGGAGCTTGATCGGTACCCAACCTGGCCCCGGACAATTTCACGTTAAGAGCCATTTTTGAAATTTATAAGTTGTTATAATTTTTTTTATAATAATAATTTTATAACAAGGAAAATGAATCAAGTGAACTATATTTTTTATTTAAGTACCAAATATTAACATAAATATAAATGCAAACTCAATACATTTTTTAGTCTTTTTGACTGTTCTTTACGATGTCCGCCCCAGTCCTTGGCATTTTCAATCATTGTACTGACGTGCGACAATGCTTCTTCCACAGTGACAGTGTACTTTGTACAAGCAACCTCTGAAAATATTTTATTACAAACGATTAGTCTGTATATGGAATTAATATAATTTTCAGCTATGTCTCAATAATATAAAAGATTAAATTTGTACCTAACAAGCATGTGCAAAAGAAAAAATCGTTGAAAAGTTCTTTCCCTTCGACTATTTTCACCGCAGTGAACATCAGCATTAAATACGAAACGCTCAAGATTTCAAGTCGAAATATATCACATTTTCTACAAAATTATTGAATTTTCAACAATAGAGTTGAGTTTTCAACAAAATGTTTAAACTTTTGATGGAATAATTGAATTCTCAAATTTTTAATCCAAATAGTCGAATATAAAACTAAAAACGATCAATTTTCAACAAAAAATGTAATAGTTAAATTAGTAACTCAAAAAATTGATTTAAAAAAAAAAAGAATTTTCAACAAAGTAGTTGAATTTTAAGCCAAAAAGACGATTTTTCTACAAAGCAGGTGAATTTTCAAACCAAATAGTTGAATATAAAACTAAAAACGATCAATTTTCAACAAAAATTGAAATAGCTGAATTTGCAACTCAAAAAATTGATTTTCAACAACGACAAAACGAATTTTCAACAAAATAGTTAAATTTTTCCAAATAGTAAAATGATTTTTTTATCAAGGTAGTTCAACTTAAACCTATACACATTTAAGTTAAACTTTTTACCAAAAAAGAATAATTCACAATAATTTATTAACATAAAATGTATGTTTAACTAAGTAATTCAACTTTCAACATAGTATTAGTTGATTTTTCAACCTAAAAAGATAAATCCTCAATAAAAGTAAAAAATAGCCGAAATCAGGCAAAAAGATTAATTTTTCAACGAAAAATGTCATAATTGATACTTCAACCAAAAAATATTTTTATTTTATATCAAAGCACTTGAATTCAGCGAAGAAAGGCCAATTTTCAACCAAACAATTGAATTTGTAATTCAGAATGTTGAAAATTCCACAGAACAGTTGAGTTTTCAACCCAAAAATGCGAATATTCAACGAGAAAGAAAATTGTCAACCAAATAGTTGAAGTTTAAACTAAAAACGATCAATTTTCAACCCAAAATGGAACAGTTGAATTTGCAGTAGAAAAAAGTTTATTTTCAACGAAAGAAACAAAGTTTTAAGGAAATAATTAAATCAAGAAGATTCATTTACAAATAAAAAGACAAATCTACAACAAAATACATACATTTTCAACCAAATTGTTCAATTTTCATTTGAAAATGATCAATTTTCAACAAAAAAATACCGATTTTTCAACAAAATAATTCAATATTCAACCAATGAAATGAATATTAAACAAAGTAATTGAACTGCTAACCAAGTAGTTGAATTTTCAATTGAAAAAGATGAATTTATGACGAAATAGTTGAATTTTTAACCAAATAGTAGAAACTTTAACCAATAAATGAGATGAATTTTCTACCAAAATCTGAATTTTGAATTCAAAAGGACCAATTTTCTATGCAGAAAGACAAATTTTCAACAAAACAGTTTAATTTTCTACCAGAAAGAGACAAATTTACAACAAAATACATCAATTTTCAACCAAATTGTTGAATTGTCAACTAGAAACGATCAATTTTGAACCAAGAATAGAATACTGAAACTTGCAGCTGAAAAAATTGATTTTGAACCAAAAAAAAAAACGAAGTTTCAATAAAATAATAAAATTTTCATCCAAAGAGATGGATTTTCAACCACTAAAAGGGATTTTTATCAAAGTGATTCTACTTTCAACAAAGTAGTTGAATTTTCAATCAAGAAGATTAATTTTTTACCAAAAAATACGAATTTATAAGAAAATGCATCAATTTTAGTAAATTGTTGAATTTTCAGTTAAAAAATTAATTTTTTGAAATACAGATCAAAAAAATGTCTAATTGTAATACTTTTTTCGTAAAATGAAGAGATTGCATTTTCAAACTAAAATTTTGTTCGTTCTATAGACACATTTCTATTGATAAAAAAAAGTACTGTTAAAATGAGAAAGTCGAATTTTGAGGTTAGAACTTCGTTCCAACACTCATAAGTAATCTGTATAAAAAATATGTTGTGAATTATCTACTATGGGTGGATCTAATATGTGCATAATCATTTGTGCTCATTCCATGAACACTCTGCTTTCTCATAGACAACAAATGTGCTTCCACTAGTTATAATAATGAAATAAAAAAATTTAATTGTAAGGTTAGAGCTTATAAGAAATTCTTACTTAAATCTACGTTGACATTTGTAACTTAACTAGTATCTGAATCCTCATGAGTAGAATTTAAATCCTCATGATCAATCAGTTCATCACCATCCTCGATTTCGACAATAATAATTCAATGTACTAAAATTCCTGGAACTTGCATTTCGGGTTACGTTCCACTTTCTTCTTTATCATCTGCATCATTCATAACTTTTCCAATAAATTTCAAATTTGAGGTTACGTTTCGATTCAAGATAAATACTCAAACTCATGGTGTACTAGGCTTTGGCACATTGTTTATTGTATTATACACTTAAACTTAGCTAATAAACATGAATCTTATCAAGAATAACACACTTCATTTGACAGCAAGGCAATTTCCCTAAATTGGAACTAGGGGGCGTTGCATTACTTGAACCGGTCTGGCTCGGGTCTGGGCCATGAAACTATCCCGATCTGGCCCTGAAGATATTAAACCGATTTGGGCCAGCTCGGTAATCGGGAAAATATATGGTGATTTCTGCACGGGAAAATGCTCCTATTGCAATTCCTTAAAACAAAAAAATTTGTTTCTTTGGACTTTTTTATTTTTGTCCAAAGAAACAATTTTGTTTTTGTTTTTAGGAATTGCAATAGGAGCATTTTGTGGTGGTTATCCAAATTTGATCGTTGGATTCTTGTTTTATTGTCAGGAATTCTATACATTAACTTGAGTATTGGACGTTTAATAGGATTTTGAATTTGATTTCAATCTAATTTAGAATTCTTAAATGTCAATTTAGCTGACTTGGATTGGAGGTCATTTCTAACGTCCCTTTTTTTAACATTATGTTTTTTAATCAGATCAAAGTTACATATGGTCCTGAAACCTTCAGAAAAGTTAAATTATGGTGTGATATCAACCAAAAATTAAGAGGCAGTATCCTTCAGAAAATGTTTTTGATTAAATGTCGAAGAAATGATGCTTTACCTAAAAAAATATTTTTCTTGGATAACAAATTTCGAGATTTTGCTTTTCAGAGTAATTTTTGCAATAGACAGTTTGAACTTAATTTAAAGAATTTCAAACTCTCAATGCTTAATTTACTGATCAAGGATGTTTCAAATCATGTTATTTTTTTAAAAGTAAAAATTTTCAAGATTAGAAGTAGAAGTATGTTTACAACAAGATAAAAGCATTGATCTTTTAAAACATATTTCCCTTAATCGAAGATTTTTAAACAATGATAAAAAACATGAGAACAAACTTTCTATTTTGATTGATCAACAAACTAATGTTTAAGAGCAAAATTTAAATTTACACAAGATTTTTGAAGAAGAAGATAGGGATCCTTGGTTTGTAAATTTGGCAGATATTCAAATTTCTGATTCAGTTACAGATATTCTCAGATTAGGTAAAGGTTTTAGTAACCATGTGATAAAAAGTAAGTCGAAACAAATGACGGAAATAGTCAAAGATGTTGAATCAAGTATACACAAAATTCCAATATTAGATATCAACAGGATTTCCGAAACAAGGTTTTACACTTGTCAAAGAGCTTTGTTGATAAGAATTGTTTTCACATTAGTAGTATTGATCGTAAAATTTCTGAAGGTTTCATGATAACGAAAGGTTTTCTTAAAAACAACCCTGATATAATTTGCATGAATGGTGATAAAAGCAATATAACAGTTTGTATCAAGAAATCAGATTATATTAGGGATATGGAGGATTTATTTTCCAATCGTGATAATTTTGATTTATAGAATGAAAATCCGTTAAAACAATCAAGAAGAGACACTTTCAAGATTCTAGACAATTGGAGAAAGAATAGACTTTTAGGAAAAGATATAAGATGTACTGATATAAATACCGAAGACACAGTTCTTGTCAGATGTTATGGTTTGAGAAAGATTCATAAAGATGGCTATCCTTTGAGAATAATTATTTCAACTATTAACGCTCCCACGAAATTTTTAGAACAAAAATTTAATTTCATACTTGAAGACGTCATTACAACTTCAAAATACAATATTAAAAATAGCTGGGAATTCCAAAACATTATTATTCAAAAAACTGTTCCTGATGACCATGTAATGATTTCTTTGGATGTTGTTGCAATGTTTCCGAGTATACCCCTTGAATTAGTTAAACATGCAATTTTAAATAGATGCGACAATATAAAATGGATCTTTTTATAGGCAAAAGTTTGGTACTCCCATAGGTTCAGCAGGCCTCACAGACCGGTCCCTATATCCCCTATTGTACCCTATATTCAGTTAAGGTCCCTAAAGTACCCTATTTTCAAGATTTGGTTCCTATGGTACCCTATTTCCAGCCCCTTAATGAAACTTCAACAAAATTTATAATAAGTTCAAAGCTTCCAAGAGCATTTTGAAAAAAATAGCAAAAATAAGGGATTTCCTGTAAGAAGAAACTGTAAAAAAATAATCAGGGCTGCCACACACAGTCACTATTAGTCACTTTTTTTCAAATCATTTTTTATTCACTTTTTTAAATGAAAAGATCACATTAGTCACTGAATTGTCTTGAATTCTTTTGATATATTTCAGATTATTTTTAAAGATTTCGAGAAATTTGTAATAGATTTCAATAATTTGAAGGGATTTTTAAGATTTTAGGGTAGTTTGAAATCTTCTAAGGCATTTTCAAGAGCTTTTAATTTGAAATATTTTAGGAAATTTCAAAAGATTCTGAGGAATTTTTTATTAATTGGCACTTTCAAGAGCTTTAACGAATTTCAGGGGATTTCAAAAGATTTTAAAGGATTCAAATTATTTGAGAGAATTTAAAAAGAATCCAAGGAATTATTAATTATTTTAATTTGAAGGAATTTCGAGAAATATTTTAGGATAAAGAATTTTCCAAAATTTCGAAAGATATGAAACGATTTTACAGGATGTATACGGTCATAAGATATTTTAAAGGATTTCACGTTATTTTATAAGCTTTCCGAGGATTTCAATAACTTTCAGAGATTTTAAAACTCCCAATGTATTTTAATACATTTTCCAGGAGTTCAGGAAATATCATGGAATTTCACAGGGATTTTATAATATTTTAGTGGATACAAAATTTGTTCACCAGAAGTGAGGTATTTAATAGGATTTCAAAGGATTTTAAATATTTTAGTAAATCTTAAAAGATTCCAAGGAATTTTTAATTGATTTTAATAATTTTAAGAGATTTAATAACATTTTAGTGGATTTTAAAGAATTTATTCTAGAAAAGTGAGATTTGTTTTAAAGATTTGAAGAGATTTGAAATTATTTTTTGGTTTTCACCCTGAATCCTTACTAATTTATCCTGAATTCTTTGAAATTCTTTTGAATCTATAAATTCATTTGAATTCTTATAAATTTAATCGATTTCACATAATTCAATTGATTTTTTAAAAGTTTTAAATTAAATGATTTGAAATATTTCAAGGTATTTCAAAAGATTTTAAGGGATTAGAAATATTCTAGGTTATTTTAAAAGATTATAGAGAAATTGTTAATTGATTTCAGTAATTTAATAGGATTTCAAAGGATTTGAAATATTTTAAGGCATTTTAAAAGATTCCCATGCATTTTCAAGAGATTTAAACAATTTCAAGGGATTTCCAAGGGTTTTAATAATTTTAAGGGATTTTAATATTTTAATGGATTTCAAAGAATTTATTCACAAGAAGTGAGGGATTTCGTAGGGTTTCAAAGATTTTAAGAGATTCTCCAATATTGTTTGCAATTCATTTGGAATTCGCCCTGAATTCTTTTAAATCCTTTTGAATTCTTCAAGAAGCACTCAATTTTACTCAGGTCAATGAATTTTTTTAAACTTTTTGTTTAATTCATCTTGAAATCATTAAAACTCACCTTCAATTTTTAGGCATTTCATCAAATTCTATTGAATTCTCTTTAATTTTTTCTAAAATTAATTTCAAACTTACTCAATTCAATGAATTTTTTCATTTTTTAAATTTTTTGTCAATTCATTTGAATTTTTTTTAATTCACCTTGAATCTTTATGCATTTCATCGAATTCTTCTCGTTTCTCTTAAATTCCTCTTAAATTCACTCAAATTTTACAGAAATAAATGGATTTTTTCGATTTTTAAAACTTTTTCCAATTCATTTGAATTGTTTTTTAGTCATTAGTCATTTTTTTTAGTTAGAAATTAGTAGGGTTTCAAAGATTTGAAGAGATTTGAATTTTTTTTGAAATTCACCCTGAATTCTTTTAAATTCTTTGGGATTCCTTTAAATTTTTTTACTTCGCATTGAATTATTTTAAATTTACTTAATTATACTTAATTCAATGGATTTTTTTTAATTTTTAAAAGTTTTTATTGAATTGATCGTGAATTCTTTTAACCCCACCTTGAATTCTTAGGCATTTCATAAAATTCTTTTGAATTCCCTTGAATTTTTCTAAGCTCATTTCAAAGTTACTGAATTCATAAAAGTTTCTTCATATTTTAAAATTGTTTTTAATTCATTAAAATTTGTTTGAATTCACCTTGAATTTTTTTGAATTTCATCGAATTCTTCTCATTTATCTTAAATTCCTCTAAATTCATTCCAATTTTAGGGAAATCAATGGATCTTTTTTGTCTTTTTAAATTGTTTCTAATTCCTCTCAATTCGTTGCAAGTACCTATGAGCGTGACGAAAAGTACCCTTTGGCCCCTATATTTTATTCCATAGGGACTGTGAGGCCTGGTTCAGTCATTTCTCCGATTTTGGCAGAAATAGTTGTTGATGACACCTTATTATTTATTCCTCTAGCAAAGTTGCAGGCAGTTATTGATGGTTTTAACAGTTTTCATCCAAAAGTTCAATTTACCCATGAAATAGAGAAAAATAATAAAATCAGTTTTTTGGACATAGAAGTAATTAGAGGTCAGGATGGTTATATTATTACCAATTGGTATAGGAGAAGTACATATTCAGTTAGAATTTTAACCTTTTCAAAAAAAAATTGCAGTAATAAAAAACTTAGTTGACAGAGCTCTAGGTTTGTCCCACGTTTCATTTCACAAAAAGAATTTGAATATTGTTAGGAATATCATTTCTCTTAATCATTACCCACAAAAATTAATTGAGAAATATATAAACAAAATAACATTTTATCTACAGATAATCAGAAGGAATTGAGAGAATATAGTTCTTTTAATACTTTTGTTCTCCCGTTTTTGGCAAATTTCGAAAACTATTGAATTTATGTTAAAGAAATTTAATATTCATACTATTTTCCGTGTACCATTTAACCATTTAAAAAGATTATTACAAATTTGTAACAACACCGCAAAAGATTGAGAAAATTTTTTTAGTACAATTACATTTTTTAGAGGTATATAGTTTTATTGTATACTAAATTTTATCGGAAAATGTATACGGCATTGGTAGTGATTACGAATTTTCCAAAGAGAAATTCGTAAATTTTTCATATTTTTGAAACCTTGTGTATGAAATAATTTTCAAAATAATGAAAAGATTGCTAAACCTTTTTAATAGCGCCGCACTGGATTAAGAAAAATTTTTCCAGGGAGGCGGATAAAAATTACATGACGTTGTATAATTATAATTATCAATCATTTATTGCAAGGTTTTTATCCAATTTCAGATAAATAATTTTCTTGGGATTTACTGAATTCGCATCCATGTTTTAGAGATATATAGTTTTATTGCATACTAAATTTTATCGGAAAAATGTACAGAACTCCGATGCAGCAATTAAACAATTTGTAATACATACTCTTGAATTCAGTCGAGATTGAGAATTTTAAAACTAGAAATTCATCAAATTTAAGCTTTTGAAACCTCGCATATCTTAAATCAAAAAAAGAAAAAAAATACTAAATTTTTCAGGAAATATTGATTTTTGAAAAGAATGTGTTCATAACTCAAAATATTATACTTTTTATGTACAAATTCAAAATCTACAGTTCCACAGGAAGATTCTTAAAAAAAAATCAATATTTGCAGAGATATCTCGAAAATTCTAAATGAAAAAAATTATAGCCCAAAAAGATACTTGTGCGATTTTTCTCGAAAAACACAAAACATTTTAATAAAAGTATTCAAAATAGTTTTTAAACAAATATCCCAAGTAAAGTACATTTTTCCAAGTTTCAATGAAATATTGGTTTCTCGAAAATGTATATTTCTATTATTATTTTCTAGCGAAAACTGTACTTACAATAAATTTGCTATAATTTTTGCACCCATAGAAAAAAGTTCGATAATTTTCAAAATGTTTATACTTTTAATTTAATGTTTATTCTTTTGTTGAAAATAATGTTTTCTAGATGAGAATTAATTGTTTTACTGAAAATTTAACTCGTACATGCTGGTTAAAAAATCTTCTTAAATTAAACATTCAAATCTGGTTTAAAATTCCTGTATTTTATTGAAAACTCGAATTTTGTGGGAGAATATTTAATCTTCTTGGTGACTAATTCATCCTTTTGGTTGGAAATTCCTTTAAAAATTCAAATATTTGGTTGAAAATTCATGTACTTTGTTAAAAATTCATCTTATTGGTTGAAAATGAGTTTTTCCTTATTAAGAATTAATTTTTGAAACTGGAAATGTAACTGTTCCATTTTTTGTCGAAAATTTGTCTTTTCTGATAGAAATTTAGTCTTCTTGGTTGAAAATTATACTATTTCGTTGAAAATTTACTTTAATTTTATTGAAAATTAATTTTTTCACCGAAAGTTAAACTATTCTATTTTTAGTTGAAAATTTAACTATTTGTTGAAAATCCGTCTTTTTTGTAAAAGAGTACTCTCTCATTAGTTGAAATTTCATCTTTTTGGTTAAAAATTAATTTCTTTGGTTGAAAATTCATTTGTTTTTTGTTTGGAAATTTATTTTACTGACTGAAAATGATCCTACTTTATTTTTGGTAGAAAATTTATCTTTTTAGTTTGCAATTCATGTATTTGGTTGAAAATTACATTTTTTTAGTTGAAGATTCATCATTTTAGTTAGAAATTCACTTTAATTATTACATTTTTTGTGGAAAATTTACCGTTTCTGATAGAAATATAATCTTTTTCGTTAAAAAATTATCTGTTTAGTGGAAAATTTAACTATTCTATTTTTTGTTAAGAATTCATTTCTTTCATTGAAAAAAAAACTGTTTAGTTGAAAATTCGTTTTTTTTTTTATAGAAAATTCGTCTTTTGGATTCAAAAATCCACTATTTGGACAAAATTTCATATTTTTGGTTGAAAATTCATCATTGTGTTTAAAAAATAATTTCTTTGGCTGAAAACTCGTTTTTTTTTTAAATTTACTTTCCTAACTGCAAATTGAAATATGTATTATATTTTTGGTTTGTACATTCATATTCTTTTGTTTAATATTGAATTATTTTGTTGAGAATTCATTTTTTGTTGTTGAAAATTGATTTCTTAACTGAAAATTTACTTCTTCTGTTTTTGGTTAAAAAATCTTTTTTTTTTTGTTATTAAAGCATTTGAAACTTTTTTATACTAGTTTTTTATACCTTGTTTATACTAGCGAATGTCAATCATAGTACTTTCTATAAAGTTTCTGTTTCACGAAAAAAAAAAAAAAAAAAAAAAAAAGTGAATTTTCGGCATGGCTAAAAATATGCTCATGTGATTTTTGAAAAGAATATGTTCATATATGAACCTTTTATGTGCAAATTTCAAACCTACAGTTTCATAGCAAGATTCCTTCAAAAAAATCAATACTTTCAGAGATGTCTCAAAAATTCTAACTGAAAAAAATTATAGCCCAAAAGGATACTTGTGCGATTCTTCAAGAAAAGCTACACAATTTTTAATGAAAGTATTTAAAACATGTTAAAATAAATATCCCCAAAAAAGTACTTTTGCCAAATTTGAATGACATCTATAGTGACCGTTTCGGAGGTACCCTCAATGGCCTTCACTCTATCTCGGTACTCTACAGACCAAAAACAATCAGGGCCGTATGAACCATTTCTGTTAAAGTTTTGTCCCAAAAAAATATTTTCTATGTATTTTTGCCATTTTGGTTTTATAATATCATAGTGGATGTGACAATGTTTGTGCTCGAAAATCAAACTTTATCAAATTACCGATTTTTAAGTATGTACGTAACGTACATATATCAGGGTGGCCATTTTAATCCATGAAAAAAATTCCCGGTTTTTTCTCGGTTCGCAAACATTTTTCACGGTCAATTGAAATTACAAAATACGAACTCCAACGCTTAACATTTTTCCATTTGAAGTATTAAAAAATAACTTACAAATGAAAGCACTCAAAGTGGAACTCTTGAATTTTAAACTTTTAAAATTGAAGCATAAAATTTTTTAAATTCAAAAATCTTGTCTTTAAATGCTCAATAATTTATACGTATGAAATGAAAGCTACTAACACTTTTCAACTGAACCATTTGAAATTAAATACAGTTAACTGCGAAATTACAAATTTTAAACTTTTATAGGTTGTAGAGTTCAAAGATTCAGTTCCAAAAATCTAAATCCACGTTATCATTTTCAATGCTCTAACTTGAAGGCAATTTCAAGCTAGAAACATTAAAAATTGAACGATTACATTTTTGTTTATAAACTAAACACTGCTTGAATTAAAAGCCTAATTACTTTTATTTTAAATAGTTTTAAAATCCTTCAAAATTTTGAAAAATCATGTTGTTTTACATTTTTGTAAATTTTATATCATTTTTGAAATTTTTTCAGAACTTCTCAATATTTTAATAAATGTTTTCTATCAAAAATTTTCAACTTCAAACGCTTTAAATTTTTAATTGTTTAATTCTTCAAGACTGCATACCATTTTTGCAACTGACGAAAATGACTGAAGCAGACGACACGATTAACCGCCGAGGATACTGCCCGCTTTTTTCATACACTCCTGCGTTGTTGTGGAGTTGCTCCGCTGACCTAGCAGTGCCTCTCTCTCGCCCTCTTGGACCGCCTGGTCCCGTATCTCGGGAACTACTATATTGGGACTCTAGTGTATATCCTTAAGAACAGAATTATTTCCCAATATTAAAAAATTATTTGGAATGAAAATGTGCTGTTCTACCAATAATTTTGTTGATATATTTAAAAATAAATTGGGACATTGGGAGGTAGTAAATTATACTCTTCGATGAATCAAATCTATTTATTTCTTTGATTCATAACTTTTTTTTTTATTGCAATACTTTATTGTATGCACCAATCATTTGGTTCAATTTTAAGCCGGAATATTGAATAACCGCATCACCCAATACAGGAAAACGTCCAGCACCTTCTGTCGTACCGTTAATCATAGCTGTTGTTTCATTTGAGGCAGGTCCTAGGTAGAATGGACGAACATAACTATCGTCGTCTAATGCAGTAAGGATTGATGCATTGTTAACTTTTGAAACTGATATCGGAATTGGATCCGTTTTTCCTGTTAGGTTTAGAGTAGCTCCTTCAGCTGTTTTGTAGAAAATATCAACATCTTGTATGCCAAAGCTGAATGTTGTAGAGTTAGGACGACTGGAATTGTATGCCAATGAAGAACCTAATTCTGTAGAAAGAAATGGAAATAGATCAATTTCATTACTTCAAATATATTAGCACAACAAAATAGAAAATCGCATGCAATACACTTGGAGGGTCGTCCGGCAAAAGGGCGTTAGTGCCAAATTTCGAAAATTAGTTATATTGGCTTAAAACACTTGTTTTGGCCTAAATCATATTCCTGTAGAAGGTTATGGCCCCGTTTGTTTTTGAAAAGGGTAATAGCTCAAAAACAATTTTTTTTTAATGAAATAATTTAAAAATTATGCGACCTTTCTGAGTCACAATCAGCGTTTTTTTGGGACGCGCCGTTCCATTGACAAGGGTATATACTAAAAATTTGCCATAATTTTTGCCAAAATTCACCAAAAAAATAACTGTATATGGACATACAATTATGCAGAGAGGAAAAATTAACAATTATAGATGAGACATTATATTTTATGATAATTACCAATCGAATTGAAGAAACCCGCCAGGGTGAAGATCAGAGTACCAAGAAAGGTGTTCATCGTCTGTCAATCGAGGATACTGGATTATGAAGATTTGCAGAATTTTGTGTACAGTGTCACAAGTGAATGTGCTTGGTTTTCCGTAGAGTATTTATACAGTCGTTATCTTATTCACCATACTAAATTTCATCAAAAACAAGCACAAGACTTCGTTGCAGAAATTTTTAGAATTATCAATCTCACGATTTCCGTAAAGATTGAGAATTTTCCTCATACAAATCCATAAAGTTTTATATTTGCTAAACTTAATATCTCGAAGATTGTAAAACTAGTAAAAACGCTACCGAAAACGCATAATTTTTCAAAGTTATATAGTTTTATCGTATTCAATTTTATCGAAGAGAGGCGCAGAATGCGGTCGCAGGAGTTAAAACATTTTTCAAAATAACATCTTTTTTAGAGATTGGAAATTTAAAAAAAGTAGCCAATACATTTTTTATGCTTTAAAGCCTTGTATGTGGAATAATATAAAAATAACAGAAAGATTACTGAAACTTTTTAATAACGCCTGCTGCGTTTAGAAAAACAGTTTTATTACACAGAAAGTTTTCAAAGGTATACAGTTTTATTGTATACTAAATTTTCTCGAAAAGAATCACAGAACTGCGGCGCAGTATTTTTCAAAATTATCAAACTTACGATTTTGGTCAAGATGAAGAATTTTTTAAATACAAGTTTATGAATTTGGTATATTTTTAAACCGCGTATATTGAATAATGTACAAATAATATACGATTTATGAAGCTTTGTAATAACGCCAGACCAGATTGAGAAACATTTCTTAGTGCATAAATCAAAAAATTTGTTTGCACAAATATTCCTTTCTCAAAAGATCATTTTCTCAAATTTTATTTGAATGTTATTATATCTTATGTAGAGCAACATGGTTTATTCTATGAAAGAATTATGCTGCAATAACGCGTTAAGAAAATAAAATGCGAATTTCTGTAGAGAATTATATTTTTTATTTGAGGTTCACTTAAGAACAGGAAATTTAGTTTAGAATGATACTTTCTACTTTGGAACAGGAAGTTTCCGTAAATAATTATAATTTGTTTTGGAACAGGGAATTTTGGATATGAAACAGGAATTATGGAAAATAATTTTAATTCTGATTTGGAGGAAGGGAATTTAAAAAAGTCCCTGTTCGAAATCAGAATTTGTCACAATTTGAAACTTCTCTTCTCCAAATTTTGGAGAAAAAGAGTGACTATGTTTCTAAAATATAATAGGAAATTTTGTAAAAATGACTTGGAATTGGGGAATTTTTGGATAGAGTTATTCTTCGGCTGAGAAAAAAGATTTTCTGACATGGAACTGTAATTTTGGAAAATACTTTTAATTACGATTTAGAAGAAGGGAGTTAAAAAATCTCTGATTAAATTCAATATTATAATATGTTTACAAAATACTCTGTTCCAAATCAGAATTGTAATTATTATGACCAAAAATGATTTGATGTTGCAACTCAGAATTGTAAGTCTTTTTCAAAATTCCCTGTTGCGGATCAAAAATATTTGAAATTTTTCAAATGGTTTAGAAATTCTTTGAAATCTAAAAATCATTCGAACCCGGAGAAATTTATAATTTATTGTTTAGAAGAAAACTGGTAAACTATAAAATAAAATAAATAATAATAAAACTATAAAAATTATTAGTTGAAAATTTCGATGTTAATTCAGAATGATTTCACAAATATTTCAAAGATTTCATAAAAATTTCATAAAGATTTTAAAAGAATACAAGCATTCCAAAAATTCCAAAAAGAGTACAGTACACCAGATTTCAAAGATTTCAAAACATTTCAAAAATTTTAAATGATTTTAAATAGTTCAATGATTTCACAAATATTTCAAAAATGTTAAACTATTTCAAAAGGTTTCAACAAATTTGAGAAAATTTCAAAAGATTTCAAACGAACGCAAAAGATTTCACAGACAAAGATTGAAGAAAGCTTTCACAAATATTTTAAATATTTTATAAAAAATTCCAAAGATTTCAAAAAATTTTCAAAAATTTCAAGGATTTCAAATATTTTACAAAAATTTAAAAAGATTTCACAGAAATTTCAAGATTTCACAAAGATTTTAAGTACTTCAAGAGATTTCAACGAATTCACAAAGATTTCAAGGATTTCACAAAGATTTGACCAACAGAGATGAATTTCAACAAAATGCTGGATTTTTAACCAAAAAATTGATATTTTCAACCAAAAAGATTAATTTTCTACCAAATTGTTGAATTTTCGAGCCAAACAGACGAGTTTTCGACAAAAAAGTTGAATTTTCAATCCGATAATATGAATTTTTAACAAAAAAGTTACTTTTTAACCAAACAAAAAACGAATTTTCAACTAAAATTATGTATCTTCAACCAAAAAAATAGATTTAAATTAAAAATAAAAAAACAGTTGGATTTAACCATCAAAAATGAGTTTTAAACAAAATACTTGAATCATCAACTAAAAAATATTAATTTCCGACTAAATAGTTGAATTTTCAACAAATTAAATAAATTTTCAAGTAAATAATTTGAACAATGGATATGATTATATTAGATTAATTTTTACTTTGTATTGTTTTCGTTTCTAAAAATGTTTAACTAAATAGTTCAATTTTTAACCAAACTTTTTCCATAAAACAGTCGAATATTCAAGAAAAAGGTTGTTTTACAACCAATCAGTTGAATTTCAACAAAGTGAAATTTTCATTTAAAAATTCGATTTTAAACAAAAACAAGAAACGATTTTCCAACCAAAATGATTAATCTTCAGGCAAAAAACTGGTCTTTTACAAAATTATTTCAACTTTAAACCAATTAGTTTAATTTTCAACCTAAAAAGATAAATTGTCAACCAAGAATGTAATAGTTGATATTTCAACAAAAAAATATTTTTATTAAAAATTTAAAAAAATAGTTGGATTGAACTAAAGAAGACGAATTTCCAATGAATTACATACTTGAATCCTCACCTAAAACAGATTAATTTTCAACCAGACCAAATTGTTGAATTTTCGAGTAGAAAATACGAATTTTCTATAGAACAGTTCCAAATTATGTAATTAAAATTTTTTGTTGTTTAATAAAATTTTCAAGGTTTCTTATTGAAAATTATGCAATTTTATTTATTTTATTGAAAAATAGAAGAGAAGAGATATTTTCTTTTAACTATTTTCTGAACTAGAAGAGGATTTTTTTTTTATTTTAAAAGGTTAAAGGCGGGCAAAATTTTGTCTAAATTAATGGAGGAACATTTTTAATTTAAAACATTTTATTGAGCTTCAAGGGAGAAAATTTTAGTTTTAATAATTTTCCGAGTTGTATAACATTTTTATTGAGCTGAAAATGAGGACAATTGTGTTTTTATTATTTTTTTTTTAATTGGAAGAGGACATTTTTTGTAACATTTTAAATGAGTTGAAGCTGCATAAATTCTGTTTTTTTTAATTGAGAGAGGAAATTCGTTAAAAATTTTTTAAATGTGTTGAAGGTGGATAAATTCTGTACTTTTAATATTTTCATTAAGGTAAAGGGGAAATTTTTCGTTTTTTTTCTGAATTGTAAGAACGGGTTTTTTAAAACATTTTTATTGGTTTGAAAGAGAGGACATTTTAATTATTAACTTTTATCTGAATTGAAACTGGGACATTTTTATTAAGTTCGAAGGAAGGAAATTTTGACTTTCAATTATTTTCCGAATTGGAAGGGGGACATTTTTTATTTATAACATTTTGATTTAATTACTTTCTGAATTGGAAAAAGGGATTTTTAATTTAAAAACTTTTGATTGTAGTTCAGTTTTCATTACTTTAAATTGAAACAATTTCTGTTTTAAGGCCTTGAATGTTTTTTCGATGACCACAAAAAAAATGTTGTAAACCTAGAAATGGCCGGGGATTTTTTAGTTAAATTGTAGCGGCTAGCATCCTGTTTAAGATACTGAACTAAATACCTGATTGATGCATATTAACTTTATTAATATTAATAAATTAATATTTTTGGTTGACAATTAATTTTTTGTCTGAAAATTAGATTTTTTACTGAAAATTTAACTATTCCCTTTTTTTTGTAAAAAATTCATTTGTTTGGTAGAAAATGTAACTATTTTGTTGAAAATTCATCTATTTTGTTGAAAAATTGTTGGTTTTTTTTTTGGTACAAAATCCTTTCTTTCAATTGAAAATTCAACTATTGGGTTAAAACTTCATTTTTTTTTGTTGAAGATTCATTATTTTAGTTAAAAAGTATTTTTTTTGCTTACAAATTTAACTATATTGTTAAAAATTCGTTTTGTTTGTGAAACTGAATTTTTGTAATTTCTTCACTTGAAAATTCAGCTATTAAGATGAAAATTTCTATAGTTTTTAACAAAATAAATAAATATTCAACCAAAATGGTAAATTAGACACCAAGAAGAATAATATTCTGGACTAATTAACCTTTTTGGTTGAAAATTCCTTTACAAATTTAAAATTTGTTTCAAAATTCATGTATTTAAAAAAAATTAATATTCTTGGTTTAAAATTCATTTTTGCGATTGAAAATTAGTTTTTTTAAATTTAAAAATAATTTTTTAACTGAAAATTTAACTATTATATTTTTTGTCGAAAACTTATATTTTTTGATAGACATTTAATGTTCTTGGTTGAAAATTCATCTGTTGGGTTGAAGATTCATTTTTTTGGTTAAAGATTCATTATTTTAGTTAAAAATAAGTTTCTTTAGTTAAAAATGTAACTATTTTGTTGAAAATTAGTTTTTTTGTTAAAAATGAATTTTTTTACTGAAAATGTGACTATTCCATTTTTGTTGGAAAATTGACTTTCAAAATTGAAAATTCACTTCTCGTATTTTTTTTGGGGTCGAAAATTCAATTATTTTGATGGAAAATGCATATTTTTGGTTTGAAAATTCAACTTTTTGTAAAAAATTCATTGGTATTATTGTGTTGAATTTTTAAACACTTTTTATTGGTTTAGTTTGAGTTCTTTGTAATTATTAGTTTTTACAAATCTCTGACCGACTTCAAGACGATTGAAATTTTAGATTTTTGCAAAATTTTATAATCTGTTTACTGTTATCATCATTTTCAAAGAAAACTCAAAATGCTAATTTTTTTTTGGCATCTAAAAATCTTTTGATTGGGTTAGTTCGAGTTTCAAATGTGCCTGATTTTGTAAAATGAGTATCACAATTTAGTTTTCAAAAATATATGTAAATACGTTTTATTTTTTCTAAAATTAGTATAAAAGGTTACGAATAAAATAAATTTTTGTAAATGAAAGTACAAATTAAGTACATAAATTTATTATTTGCTTTAAGGTTATGTAATTGAATACTGGCTATAATTTGTACAATAACAGTTTATTAACATTTAAAATACCTCTATTCCAATTACGTAATTTCCCCCAATGTTTGTGATGTTGTGAAATAATTATTTGAATTTAAGTTTCAAAATTATATGTAAATACGTTTTAATTTTTTCTAAAATCACTATAGAAGGTTACTAATAAATCAAATTTTTAGAAATTAAAGTGAAAATTAAAGAAAAATCTAAAGTAAAAATTGTTTGAATGCCTGAATGAAAATTATAGTTGAATGCTTTTTATGTGTCAACAGATTAATTAATCATTAGCTGATTAATTTTTTTCAATATTAAATTACAGAAAAGATTAAATTTTAATTTGTTTAAATTAAATACATAAATTCATTATTCAATTGAAGGCCATGTAATTGAATATTGACTATAATTTTTATAATAAAATATTATTTATGTTTAAAATACCTCTATTCCAATTGTATAATTTTTGTAAATTTTGTGATGATATGAAAAAAGTATCTGAATTCTGCTTTCAATATTATATGTACATATTTTTTACTTTTCTATGGAATTAGTTTAGAAGGTTATCATTAATTCAAAATTTCAGAAAAATATTAAATAAAAATTATTCGAATGTTTTTATTAGAAGAACTGTCTATTGCTTTTTATTTTGTGAAATGATTAATTAATATACATATACATATGTTTTGAATTTTTCTGGAATTAGTTTTAAAAGTCATTAATGAATTAAATGTATAGAAATGCAATTTCAAATGAAAACATATAAAAGTTCAAATCCTTCATATGAAAAAAGGTAACTTCCATCTTCTGTAAGATTGTGGTATAGAAGGAATCGTTATGCAATCGAATATTGGATATGATTCTTATAATAAAAGTTTATTTATATTTAAAACACCTCTATTCCAATTTCATAATTTTTAAAATGTTTACGATTTGTGGGATAATTATCTAAATTCAATCTTTACAATTATACATAAATGTGTTTTAATTTTTTTGGAATTAGTTAAAAAGATTATAAATAATTGAAATTTTTAGAAAAATATAAGATAAACATTATTTTGATGTTTCAATGCAAATAATATTGTTGATTGATTACTATGTTATGAACTGATGAATTAACTATTATTAACTATTTACTGATTCATTTTTTTCAAATAAGTGAATTACATAAAGATTGAATTTGAATTGTTATCAATTGAGTCACATAAATTGATCATTTACATTAACGTTATGTGATTTAATATTGGCTGCTATTTTTATGATAAAATTGATTTTTTCTTTAAAATATGTCCATTACAATTATATAATGTTTTCAAATGTTTGTGATGTTGTAAAGTGATTTTACGAATTCAATTTTCAAAATTATATGTGCATATATTTCAATTTTTACTGGTATCACTTTGAAAGGTTATTAATAATTGAAATTTTGAGATAAATATTAAATACAAGTTATTCAAATATTTCAAAATTTCAGCAAGAATTTGATTGGTCAAAAAATTTGAACGAATAAATAGTGATTCGAAAATTGAGTAAAGGAGAAAAATGAATACAAAAAGTTAGCGCGCGCACGTAATAGTCTAGTATTTCTTAATGTATAGAATTCCTTAAAAAACAAGAATTCAACGATCAAATTTGGACAAACACAACAAAAT